>CAOLHI010005506.1:0-64463 GCA_948474755.1 Ctenosaura bakeri
TAGACATCCTAGAGGTCTTTTTATGGCAAATAATATGTTGCAGTCTCCTGTGGGAATTAAGCATAATGTAGGATGAATGAAAGAAATTAAGTCATTTAACTTTTTAAAAAAGTTGGAAGCTGTCCTAGCTTTACCAAAATAGCCAGAAATATTTTACATGAGGAGCAAATGTCAAATTCATGTCTGTAGGAATAAGTCTTTCAAAGGTTTAGAGCATAGTGATGGGCATTACTGTATTAACTAAGTGTATTATGGTTTGGGGGGGCATTTTCTGTATCCTTCCAATGTCTACTCTGCATCCTTTTATAACTTTGTTAGCTTCCTTGTAAAGTGGTAACCAGCAATTCATTGCTTCTTCAAACTGAAGAGACCACTGCATCTTGTTTTACCTCTTAGTCGAAAGCACACTAAATAGTCAGTTGTGGCTCACACATGAAGAGTAAAGATTACCATGAGAAGACCTGGAAAATTGAAGTGCTTGTGTATGGGAAGACATTTTCTCTCTTTCTCTCTTCCAGGCTATACATGTCGGTGAACTAGTAAAATGCATGAACCTATTAGCAAAGCTGCTACTAACCGCCCTGACAATTCCCTGCTTAATCTTTTCTTAAACAATACCATGGAAGAGGATTTTGTTAACTCCTACCAGAAATCTTAAGGATGTAGTCTCAAAAACACTGTGACTCATGATGTGGCCTGTGACAGGATACTGTCTGTGAATTCTATTTAATTTGACATCAGCTCCAGAGAGAAATTTTGAAGGTAATAAATATGTTTCAATTCCAGATTCCCCAGTACCAATGTGCACACTAAATCTTTCCTTTATTTTGGAGGTGGCAGGTCCCAAGTTTCTGTGACAGAACCAACCCCAAGACTCCCATGTTGCTGTCATTGCTAAATTTGGTACTGTTGGCCCACCACATTTGCAGATTTGACTTTCATGGATATGATCATTTGTGAATTTCTCAACCTCTCACCTCAAGTGCCTCTTTTCCCCCAGGGGAACCTTCCCTCTGAGCAGCTCTGATCAGGCTGTGCAGCCTCTTAAAAACCTACCTCTGGTCTTCTTCCACCAGCAGCTGCCTGCCCAGCTAAGTATGGCTCACAGGCTGATTTTTCAGCGCCATGAACCTTCTCCTGATGCCCCCCACACCCAAGGAAGGAGATGGGCAAGAGAGAGGAAGTATAGGGCCACTCTGCAGACTCACCCCTTTCCTTCTCCTTTCCCTGACCTGATTGGACCCCGAGTGCCGATTCTCTCCACCATGCCTCATCCACCTTTCCAGAGACACCCACACATGCATTTTGAAATCTGTGATTTTTCCACCTTTGTGGGGATCCAATGACCCAACCTGACTGTACTGTGCTGGTGGCGGCGGCAACAAAAGTGGGCCACTTTTGTCTTTTGATTTTCAACCACGTGGATTGGCTGTTCAGTGCTTTAAAAAAACTTGTGCTACATTTTTTAAGCTCTTTTGTTTTAATGTATGTTGTAAGCTATTTGGGTCCCATATTGGGAAAAAGTAGGTTATTAAATAATACATTTAAAGTTGGTATATAAATAATATAGAATAAAAATCTAATTTAAGCACACGGCAGCAAAATCTCTTTTGAAAAATGAAATGTTTAAAACAAGGCTTGTAGGGGAGCTGACTAGTGCTCTCCAAGCTTTCCTGCACTTCCAGGAACCTTCAGATAAAGTTAAAAAAAAAAAAAAGATGCTAAAAGGAGTTAAGGGCTGTCAATTTCACTTGAAGTCTACAGCACAGTAAACGGGATTATCAAGTGTGTCTGTTTTAACCATCTAGGGTAAGCTGCTGTCTCCCAACCTAAACTCCCAGACAGGCTATTTGTTATGCTGGGTAGGTTGCTCTGAGCGACATGTGTTGTTGTTTTGTGCCTTCAAGTCATAAGGTGAACCTGTCACAGGCTTTTTGGGGGCTGAGAGTGTGTGACATGCCCAAAGTCACCCAATGGGTTTCCATGGCTGATCAGGGAACCAAACCCCAACAGGGGCCATCTGAGGCAGTTTCTCTCCTCTGCCTAGTGGTAGTGCTGGCCTTGCACTGGCTTAGCAAGAGACCAAGCTGATCAGACTCCTTGGGGCCCCTTCCGACCTGTCTTTCCTTTCTAATTTTCTTCAGACTCCGTATTTTCTGTGAAAACAAAGCTGCCCTTCTTTTCTTGCCTTAACTCTCTGTTGAATGCTTGGCCATGAATTTCCAAGTGAGGAGGGGCTGGTTTTGAAATGAATGAATGAATAATTTTCCTCTTTTTGCCTTGCAGTTTTAACTGTATCTGGACCCCTCAGATGGCTGATGGTGCCTAACCCTATCAGAAATCTAGAATCGCTGTTGTTTACAATGAAAGGGGTTAAAGAGCCCTCTGCCTGAGCTTTCAACTTGGAGAAAACGGCTGAGGTGGATAACGTGTGTTTGTGTATTCATGCTGCCTGAGTGAAAACTGGAGATGCCTCCTGTCCTTTTAATGACTGTGTAGAAGTGGGAATTTTGACAAATGTTGCTCATCACAACCAAGTAAGAAGCAACACCTGCTGAAGTTCCCTCTTCTACACAGCCATTAAAGGGATGGAGCATCTCCAGTTTTCACTCTGGCAACATGTGTGTGTGTGTGTGCGCACTGATGTCTGTGATTAGGATGCATCATGACCAGCCCCTTGGCTCCTCCAGACTGCTCATTTTTCTGGCCAAAAAGGTCAGCTTTCCTGTCCTGGTAGCCCCCAAGAGTGGCAAGTCATTTTTTTAGATGGATTGTAACATCCAAAAGGTACCAGATCCCATCTGATCAGGGAAGCGAAGTTGATCAATTCTGGTTGGTACCTGTATGGGACACTACCACTGAATACCAGGTGTTGTATACTGTATTTCAGAAGAAGGAATTGGCAAAACCACCTCTGAGTATTCCTTGCCTAAGAAAACCCTATGGAATTTCTGGGGTCACCATAAATCCAAAGGCATGTGCACACACAGCCCACTCACCCAGAGGTGTGGTTTAACATTTTTTTAAATAAAAAAATACTCATGTTTCAAAACCAGAAATGCACGTCTGACCAATTCCATTTTTTGGCAACCTGTACAAACCCAAGAATATGCCTCGGCAGAAAGCTGGCCTCCAGATCCACTACACTTACCTTCCCATGGCCTGAAGTCTCTTACACACTTCTACGTCTCCAATGGCCCACTGATAGTTTAAGGAGCTGCATTTGCTGAATGCATCCTTGGCTACCATTGGGTTTCCTATTCTTGGCTTTCCTCCCACACTATCAAGAATTATTTTACATAGTTAATACTATTTTATTTGAAACATTTATGATGTAATGCCTTTCCCCTTTTAATATTGCGGTAGTCAAAGAGGGGTTTTAAGATCAGCCATTCCTCAGGGGAGGTACCAGTTCCCCTTTCCTCTCAGTCTCTCCTCCCTTAGAGAAGCGGGTGATTATGCTGTAATAGCGGACTCTTTTAATAAATGAATAATAGTCAGGCACAGATGAATAAATGACTAATAAAAAGATGGAAGGATAGAACTGCACCCTGCCGTCTGCCCTCAGCCTTTGACTGGCATGCTCGGCACTGTTCGCTCTGCAGCCATAATCTCAGTCTGCAAACCAGAGTTCTCTTTTATAGCTGAGTTTTTTAAATTATTAATTTAAAGGTTTGGCCACCCTGTTGCATCCACTCAGTCCAAGTGGGAGAAAAAATAGTCTTTTTCCTGCTCCCTTCCCTGCCCACCTCGGCCCTTCCCCATATATCCTAGGAAAGCTCTCACCTTTACCACTTCTTGGTTGATCTGTTTGGGGTCTCTTTCTACTAAATCAATCTCTTTGGTGAGAGGGTCCCGGGAGTCCATCTTCCCCAGGGTGACTTCTTCTTCTTCTTCTTGTTGGGCCATGGTTCTTCTGGTCTTTTTTTGCCACTCACTTTCTTTGCCTCTGAAGAGCAGTGGGTATGGTGATGGTGGTAGCGGCAGCGGCCAGTTGTCCCTGGCTGTCAGGCCAGAGAGCTGCTGCCTCCCCCCTTCCCTGTCTCCACCTGCTCAGTCTTTCTGGACTGCATGCAGTTCGCAGCAAGAGGGGAGGCTGTTCTGAAAATAGTCTGCCTCAGAGAGAGAATGAATCTGCCTCTAGGGCAGGGCAGAGTTGTTTTTAGCAGGCCTCCGCATAGTTGTAATAAAGGGCCTCCTCTCCCTTTTTAGTTCAGAGATACTGCACATCATAATTCTTCAGATGTTGTTATTATGACGTATACCCTTTCTGCACAAAGAGGAAGGAAGAAGGTGCTTTTCTCTCTATCTGGGTACAACTATGGATGAGCTATAGCGCCCAAGGTTTTGGAAGATATTTATTTATCAATCAATCAATCATGTATCTCACTTTTCCTCCAAAACTGGGACTTGAGGCAGCTTATAAAGATAAAAAGAATATAGATAGAACACCCATAAAGTCATAAAGTAAAAACACAGAAAGTTGTTGATAAAATGCATTTAATCTATTAATAACATTAAATGCTCCTGATGTCTCCACTGGTTATCCATCTTGTTAAAAGAGGGGATTCTTTCCTGCCCATCTTTTTTCTTCTGATTATCAGATGGGGAAAGTAGAAATATGGTTTTAGAGGATGGGCAGTAATTCTGCCTTCCTCAACCTGGCGTCCGCAGCTTAAGCCCAATTCTAGTCCTAGCTAGAATAGGACTCCTGACTCAATGGAACTTATGTAAATGTTGAGTTAAAATTCTCATGGAGACAATGGATCTGCCTGAGTTAGGACTAACAGTAGGATCAAGGCCCAAGAGTGCTGGACTACAACTCCCATTATTCCCCTCCTACACAGGTTGATCAGAATGATGATTACTAAAGTCCAACACAACTTGAGTGTGCTTGATCCGGGAGGAATGCGATAATGAAGGGCTACTCAAAGTGGTGGTCTGCAGACTGGTGTAGGTCTATGAGCTACTGGCTGCCGTTCCATGGCAAGTTTCCAGGAAAGAAAGAAATAATGATAGTTAGTGGACACAAATTTGATGCCAGTCCCTGTGACACTGGGTGGGGGGAAGCCCAGCTAGTCCCCCATGTCAGATAGCTCACAGAGCACTTCTTAGTGTTTGAAAAATGTGAAAATGGAAAGATGGAAAAATCCTCTTGCATGCTGTGCTCACACACCTCTTTTGTACAGCTATCCTCTCTGCAAAAATATGTTTTTAAAAAACAGTACACAAATATGGCAATGGGATAGCAGGAAAGACTTTGTGTATACCAGCAAAAACAAGATGCAAGTATTGCATACCATGTTCAAGGCTTTTTTTTTTTTTTTGGTGAAGCAGGGATATCAACTCTGTGTTTGGAGGCAGACTGTACAGTACTTGGAGGCAGCTATGACTTTCATTGACAGGAGTTAAGCCTATCAAAAGTGATGGGCATGCTAGCTGGAAGGATTCTGGGGGTTGCAGTCCAAATAAATAATTTTTCCATGCTCTGGCTTTGTGCCATCTTTGTGGACTTCCAGAGGCTTTGGAAGTCTCTCTTGGAAAGACAACTGTTGAATGGATCATCCTGGGCTTTGTATTGCCAGAGAGTTAATCTGCTAATAGGGCCTGCTACTTCCTATTCTCTTTCAGCTAGGGCTAAAGCCTACTTGGAAAGTATTATCTTGTGTGCCAGGGTGAGGGATTATCTGCTGTGTCTGGGGTCCCCCCCATAAAGAAGCTCTCTGTACATGCTCAATTGTACTCATCTCTTAAAAATGGCTGTGCTTCCAAGATAAACATCTGTTATTCCAAACAGGTTGTAGGGCCAAGGCTTGGCCTAAACTGAGTCTCAATTTAAACCTCCCAATATATGAGAATGAGAGAGTCAAAGGAAATGGGAAGAGGCAGAATCACTTGGAGCCTTTAACATCTCTTCAAGAAGTAACATCAGGGTCCATAGAACAGAAGCAGACTTTTAGCTCTGGCAGTGTAAAACCTATCAGACATGTCAAGAAATACTTTGGCTCAGTCAGTTTGAATGAGGGAGTGGACAATGTCATTGTTCCACCAGCAGTTGTCATTCTCTAGGTTCCTAGCAAGCCCTTCCTCCCATGGGGAAAAATGATTCACTGGACCGAGTTGGAATGCAGCCTTTGGCTGTTGTCTGGTCATGGAACATAGCTTAGCCTAAGTAAAATTGAAATCATACTGATCAGCCTTGCTTGGTTATTGTCAGGGCAGGACAAGCACAATTAAGACCACAAAGTCTCCGCTGATCCAAATCCAGTGTGCTCTATAAGTAACAACATGACAGCCCAATGCTGGGTAAAAAAAAGCTGCTTTAAAAACCCAAAGCCAGAAAAATTATTTTGGTGCATGAGGCAAAAAATCCCACAAGCATCTCTCTTCCTCTCCATTAGAGTTGCCACTTCAAGGATTGTTCCAGACCCTGATATTCTGGGTCAAAACCTGTGATCTAGAGATGGCCTCTGGTGATTTCTTTAAGCACTGTGCATTACGTTCCAACTGCTGTTGCTCACAGTTTGTCATCCATGCACACACACACATACACACACACACAAGGAGCATATTTACCTGTTTGGAAACTGAGATTGGATCTATTCCCAGATCAAGGTGAAATGAGGGGACTATTCCTTCTTACTTATTTAGGAAGATGGGACAAGAAATATTTAATCATGTCTACTTGCTTCTAGCCAGAAGATGGATGCAGGGGAGAGTGGAGGGTGAGCCCTGGCCAGGAAAGAAGGAAGAAGCCGGCTAAGTTCATATATAGACCTCTAAGGAGTTTTTGGAAGTTGCAACAACAAATAAATTAAGGCTTGCAAATTGTAAGCTGCTGCTGCTATAGATTTGCAAACAGACCTTTCCTCTTGCCTGAGCACCCCCACACTGGAGAATTTGTACCCTTGTCTCCTGCCTGGAGATGATCCATGAAAATTGGAGACTCAGGGCCAGGGTCTGAGATCTGGCAATCCTACTCCCCGTTTTTGGCAAACAAATGCAATAATAAAGGTTTTTAAAAATCTAGTAATTTTCTGCCTTTCATGAAAGTCCAAATTTGCTTCCTATAGTCTTGCCTTGCTATGCCTAATGGTAGAGCCTGTCCCAGGTGCAGGGATGGACAACTGTGGAAGGCTAGAAGTCCTCATTATCCCCTAAGGCAACCTTAGACGGCCACAACCCCACCACACCTTAAAAAAAAAACATTTTTTTTGCCCCCAAACTCCCTCTAGGGGCATTTGTTTTAAGCCCTCTCCATGGGCAAAATGTGACTAAAATGCCTTCGTGCCCATGAAGAGGGCACAAGAATGGTCGTGGGGTTGCATGTGGTCCACTGGCTATACTGTGCCCACCCCTCCCCTACTGGAAGAAAGCAATGAGAAGTAACTATAGTCAGCCATCTGATGATTGTGTGGTTCCTTTATTTTTATTCTTGGTATGGAAGTTGCTTGTGCAGAATAGACCTGAGCCAGTCACAAATTGTTTCTATGCCATAGTTGGAAACACTTAAACCAAGCCTGTTAATTCTTTCAAAACAAGAGAAGCAATCTGGGCTCTCTCACAATAAATGGTTCCATTTTCTATAAGCCTATTAAACAGAGCTGTATGCTCAGAGGTGGAGAACCTGAATGAAATTATTAACCTGTATAAAATCACATGATGATGGTGGTGGTGGTGATGATGATGATGTCAATGCTGTTGATATTGTCATTGATGATGTCAATTTAGTGATATCTTGAAACGGCAATTTGGGTGTTACCCTCACATTTGGTTAGGATGCCAGAGATCTGTCCTCCCTGAGCCACAGTGTGTGCTACAGATAAAGAAGCCCCCTCTCCACCTGCACTGTGGGTTTCTGTGCAACTGTTTGCACAGCTCTTGCTTTAAAGTTAAATTTAACTGCCACTAGGCATTTCTTGTATTTTAGGTGGGGGGCTAACCATGGATCCCGAGCCACCGTGAGGTGTTGACATTTGAAGCTGGATCAAGAAAACCACAGCACCAATGTACTGCTAACTTTGGTGCTGCTGGCAGCTATAGGGTGGACTCCGGCCAGCTCTGAGGTGTGGTCGGGAAAGGGAGGTATGTGCCCGTAACGTTACACTTGCTGCATAAATGCACGCAACAGCCTAGCCGTCAGCCAGGGCTTTTAAAGGGGACTATCGTGATGGGCACCACCAGCTGCAGACTGCTGTGTTCTTGGTGGTAGCATGCAAAGAAAATGTGGCATTTGACGGCAAGCTCCCTGGCACTGCAGAGGTGTGTATTGGTCTCTCTTATCTATCTGTAGATGGGAGTTCAGGGAGATAGATGGCTTTCCTATGCACACTGACTTGGCAGCTAGTCAAGCAAACTTGTGAAAAGGTTCAGGTGTGTCTCACACAAGATGAGTTCAGCTACAGAGAGGGAAATGAAGAACTGTAGCATTCTGCCTAAATACTCTAAAGGTAATAGATTCCATCTGATCTTGGAAGCTAAGCAGGGCCAGTACTTGGATGGGAGACCACTAATGAATACCAGATGTTATAGGATCTCTTTCAGAGGATGGAACTGGTAAAACCACCTCTGAGTATTCCTTGCCTAAGAAAACCCTACAAAATTCATGGGGTCACTGTAAGTCAACAAGCAACTTGAAGACGCATACACACAGAGAGGGGTTCAAAGGGACCCAAGAACCATCTAGTCCAACTCCCAGACAAGGCAGGTGGTCTCTGTTTAAAAACCTCCAACAACCATCCTCTGTGGTAGTCTATTCTACTATCAAACAGCTCTTAAAGCCAGGCAGTTCTGAAATAGTGTTTGCAAACTAGACACTCTAACAACCTCTATACATCCAAAGGCTGGCCCCGCCACTTGCCAGATTGAGGCAACAACCACAGATACTGGGGAGCAGTAGCATTAGCTCCCTTTCTGCCCATCCCTTCCAAATATCTCAAGTATTTATCTCTGCTGGCGGACAGAGGTCGGTGTGCCATTGTGACCTGTCCTGCCCCTTCTTCCCCAAAGCTCTCTCAGGTGCGTTAGTGGATAGTAGGGTGCTGTCTTAGGCCATTTCCACATTACACGGTGGCCATTTCTGCATGAAACTGTTATAGCACTATTATAGTCCAGCCCCTCTCTAAACTGCAAACCCCAGGATTCCATAGGATGTTGAAAGTAGAATAATAGCGCTATAACAGTCTTGTGTGGAAATGGCCTGTTATAGTGCTGCTATTCCACTTTCAACATCCTGTGGAATTCTAGGGTCTGTAGTTTACTGAGTTTACCCAAGAGCTCTCTGGCTGAGAAATCTAAATGCCCCTCCCCTAAACTAAACTACTCCTCCCTAAATACCCCAGGATTCCACAGGATGCTGAAAATGGAAAAATAGCCCTATAGCAGTGTAGTATGGAAATGGCCTCAATATCAGCTCAGAAAGCAAGTACAATTGTTGGCCCAGTTCAGTCAGCTTCTGTCTTTGGAAATGGGTGCATGTGTGTGATGCCATCTTGTCCTGTGTCTCAGGTAGATAGAAAAACTATCGACACACCTCCCAAGCTCCATAACCTCTGTATGGAACATTTTATGCCAGATCGTTGTTTGGTGCTGTCCAATCAAATCTGACTTATGGTGACCCTCTCATGGCATTTGTTCAGAGGGGATTTGCCATTGCCTTCCTTTGAGGCTGAGAGAGTGTGACCTGCCTACGGTCATACAGTCAGTTTTCATGGCCAAGTGGGGATTCAGACCCTGGTTTCCAGAGCTGTAGTCTAACCCTCAAACTACTGGCTTCTCTGTCATAGAGGGCTTCTTTCCCCACCTTTCCTAGTAGGTTTGCTTGTACCTTGTTTTCCTGAAGGGAGTCAGTGGAAACCACACACAAGAGGAAGAAAAACAATTTTGTTTGTTTTATTAAATGGGAAGGGAGGGATTAACATAATTCAAAATCCCAATTATTGTTGTGGGAGGAGAATTGGGAGATGCCAGAGGTTGGGGGCTCACAAATATAATGCATTTTTCTCCCTGAAATCAGTGCTGGATGTGCAGTTGTTCCATTTATTACCTCCTATGTGGATATCCTACCCACAAGTTGCCAGGTTAGAAGCCTTTCGCCCCCTTTTTCCTTGAGATGATTCTGATACAAGGTTAGAGAGCCTTTCAGAAATTGATTGGTGTCTGAACTGGAGATTATCTCAGGGAATTGAGGAGAGGGATGTTAGGAGCCAGGACTTTTGTGTTTTCAGCTCCCAAGTGGGGAGGATGATCAGGAAGCCCTTATGAAGTCCAAGCTGCAGATTTTGTTCAAGGAAAGAGAGAGTAAACTTTGGGAGTTTGATTTCTCCCTGGGGCCCCATATCCCTCATCTGCAAGTCTCCCTGTTTTTCCTTCTGTCTGATCTCTTCCCTCATGCCGGTTCCACTTGCTCAGCGTGAGGCAAAAAAGGTCTCTTTGCAGGAAATCAAACACGGTCGATGTGGGTCTTAATGAGATGGGAAGAAAGTGTGTCTTTGTAGCTCAGGCTTTAGGGAAGGAGGACCTTCAGCCTGTCTGTCTGTCTGTTACTTCTGAGTCACGGTAAGGTAGATGGCACTGCAGCACCGTCCCAGGCTAGTGCACAGCGGGGCAACCACAACGTCTAGAATGCTGGCCCACAAAGTGCGTACTGGAGGCATCGCCATTGTGCACAGCTGGATACAGGGCATCACGCACCTGAGGAAAGAAATACATGGTGGGGCTAGAATTACACAAAGTTGTCCTTGCCAGGCCTCAGTTATATAGCCTAAGTGACAGGGCCAACTCCAGAAATTTAGCTGCCTGAGATACACTGCAAAATGGTGTTTCCACATTCACCCAAGTTAAAGTGTATAGTATCCAAAGCTGGCTAAGTTATTTTGGCAGATGAGGCACGAAATTCCACTTGTTCATCTGCCCATCCCTGGCATTAAAATAACCTAAATCATAATGCTGCACCTTCATATTATGTAAAATTTGCCACCAGAGGTAGCAGCCCTCCTCTGCCTACTGATAGAGTTTGATCTGCTACCATCTAGTTTTACAGTGGCCAACATGTTTGGAATAAGGTGTGGTACTATACAAAATTTTAGTAGTTTATTGAACACAGTCAGAACTTTTGAGTGATAATGTTTTGATTTGGCTTGTATCACTTTTTGGCGGATATTCCATTTTTTTTAAAAAAAATCCTATACACTGAGAAATCATATATCAGAATGGGTTGAATCTTTTTCTCTACCATATTTGTTCTATATCCATATGGAGATGTTCCTTCTTCACAAAAGGCAGGCAAGAACTCCCCTCACCCGATTTTTTTTTTACTCAATTTTTGTTCATTAGAAAAGGGCTAATTTGTTTTATGATGCAGAAATAAATTCAATGCAGCAGCCCTTTGTAAATTTAGGGCAAGGCTCATGATACGCATCTTTCTGGATCCTATTAGATTTCATCCCACTCCCACAACTGTGTAAATATGATTTATACCTGAGCATTTATTATCACTCTCTACTACATCCAAAGAAGTGGGTTTCAAGCCACAAAGTTCATGAGAAAATAAAAACCAGTTCGTCTTAAAGGTCCTGCCCACATTCCTTTTTCTCTTCCTTCCTTCTTTTTATTATGCTGAAAGAGACTAACACAGCTACTTCTTTGAAAATTCTGTTTCACATTTCATTTAAATTTAACAGCACTCAATCTGCTTGTTCTCACCTCTTTTAAGGGGTATGGTTTCTTCATTTCTTCTTTTCCCTCTTTGCTTTCTGTGCTGCCAACTGTGGCAGTAACCCTAACTGTTGTCATTGTGTGACTTCCAGTCATTCCCGACTTATGGCAACACCAAGGTGGAGTTTTCTGGACAAGATTGACTCAGCGGGGGCTTGCCTTTGCCTTTTTTTTTTATTTGTATCCGCCTCTCCATATGGATCGAGGCAGCTAACAACTTAAAAATAGTATGTATTTCAAAACATTTCTATACATGCCCCCAACAAGCTGGGTACTCATTTTACCGACCTGTGAAAGGATGGAAGGCTGAGTCAACCTTGGAGCTGGGCAGGATCGAACTCACAACCTTGTGGCTTGCAGTACTGGCATTTAACCACTGCGCCACCAGGGCTCCTTCCTCTGAGGCTGAGAGAGTGTGACTTGCCCAATGTTCCTCAGGGGGTTTCCATGGCCAAGCAGGGATTTTAACCCTCATCTCCATAGTCTGTAATACTCAAACCACACTGCTCCACACTGGCTGCAGGAGAGCAGGGCTGATTTTAACAACTGCATCCTGGCAGACGCCATTTGGTTTTCCTTCACAATATGCTGAACATTATATCATTCTGAAGGATTAGGGTAACAGGCATAGCTTTTCTCACAAAAAGAAGAATTCAGGACTGCCCACAGTATGAGGTAGAGTGAAGTGAATGCATGGTGCATGCGGAATCTGCCTCAGGCAGCAGACTCTCAGCGTCATGAAAGGGCGGCAAGTTCTTTGGCTTTAAAAAACCCACCCAGCCCCCCCGCCTAACGGCAGTGTGGGGGAAAAACAATAAGTGCGTGAGGGAGGAAAATTCTCCAACTGTCCTAATTTGGCAGGGACAGTCTCAATTAATCCTCTGCTGTCCCACTTTTTTAGCTGCTTTTAAAATGTCCCAGTTTCTTTCTCTTCTTCCTGTTTTCCCCCTTCATCTTCAGCTTACTTCAATCACTGTAAACAGAGTTCAAAATGCAGAAGTGGTTTGCATTCAGCTCCATAGTGAGCAAGAGGAGAGGAGGAAATGGAGCCTTGCCTTTCCCAGCCAGCTCGGGCAAAAGCAAACTGCTGCAGCCTCTCCTACCATGTGTGCTCTTCCTCAGCAAATACTTATGCTGTCTTGACCATCTGATGTTGCTTGGTCACATGCGTTCTGGTTTTCATCTGTGAAAAGTTGAAAGGTATGGGATGGAGGATGAATAGACTCTTTGTCTGAGTGGGGATGGTGCAGCCTGAAGTCACTCCTTTGTTGTTCTTGATGCTCCCGATCCCCAGTTCCTTGGGGAAAAATCATTTTTAAAACTAAAAATCTCCCCCTCCCATTATGCCATTGAAGGATCTGAGCTGCTCTGGCCCAGGAGAGTTGAAAAGTAGACCAGAAGTCAACTCTAGATTCTAGACAATTACATCTGGCTGAGTTACTTCCATGTCAGGGGGATTGTGTATCCACTCTGGGTTTTAGTCTGAACTTTAAAGGAGCTATACTATTCCTATGCACTATCTGAACATAAGCTTTGCCACCTTCTTTTAACATTTGGACCAAATCCTGGAGTGGATTCACTGCTACATTGAGATGGTTGTCACCAACTGCTCCCAGGTTCTTCATACCAGCAGTAGTGTGGCTCTGCCCCCTTTGGAGCGTAGCCCCAACCTGTGCCTTCCAGGCCTCAACATGCTTGCGTAGAACTAGTTTGGATGTCAGTCCTAAAAACAGGGGGCTGCTGTCTGACAGCATTCCAAATAGATGATTGTTGGGAGTAAAGCGGAACGCATGGGCACTCCTGTGACAGAGAATACGCAGAACTGTAATATGATTGAGGCTATTTCATTATAAAGTATATCCACTTGACAGCCTTTCTCACCTCCCCTCATGCTTCTGGTCAGTCCAAAGGCAGATCAGGGAATAGGGACTTTGCCTGTGCTGGACAGGGTTACACTTCCCCTGAAATGGCAGGCTCACAACTTTGGTGTTCTCCTGGATGCCCGGACGCCCAGATCTCAGCAGTAGCCAGGAGTGCATTTGCATGGTTAAAACTTGTGTGCCAGCTGTGCCTGTTCCTTGAGATGTCAGATCTGGCTTCAGTAACACACCCCTTGATTACATCTCATTTGGGCTATTGTAATGCACTCTACATGGGGCTGCCTTTGGAGACTGTTTGAGAACTTCAGTGGGTTCAAAATGTGGCAGCTAAAGTGCTGACTTGGGCCAGTTACAGAGAGCACATAACTTTCTTGCTAAAACAGCTCCACAGCCTGTTTGTTTCTGGGCACAATTCAAAGTACTGGTTATGACCTATAAAGCCCTAAATGGTTAAGGTCCAGGCTATCTGAAAGACTGTATCTCCCTGTACAAACCAGCTTGAGTCCTAAAATCTGCTGGGGAAGGCTTTATCTTGGCCCTACCACAATCTCAGGTTCTCCTGGTGAGGCATGGGAGAGAGACTTCTCAGTGGCTGCTCCCACCCTGTGGAATGCTCTTCCGCATTCCCTGTTTTCCTTTTGTCGACAGGCAAAAACTTTTCTTTTTAGACAAGCTTTTATGTAAGTTGGGGAGCTTTATTTATTAACTTGTTTTAAGGTGAATATTGTTTTAGGTTTTTTTTATAATTTTATATCTTTTTAGTGTTTTTAACAGTTTTAAATATTTTAATGTGTTTATTACTGTTGGAAGCCACCCTGGGTCCCATTCCAGGAGAAAAGCGACCTACAAATATAATAAACGAATGAATGCATGAATGCTAGTTTGCTGTCTTACTTTGCTGACATGGCTTTTAACTGGGGCTGTCAGACTGAAAACTGGAGAAAGCTCCTGTACTTTTGATGGTTGTATAGAGGAGGGAATTTCAGCAGGCATTGCTTCTCACCCAGTTGCAAGAGAAGCAACACCTGCTGAAATTCCCTTTTCTACACGATCATGCAAGGTACAGGAGCCCTCACCAGTTTTCAGTGTGACAACTTTACATTGTTCCTCCTCTCCTCACCTGTTCACAATTACAGTCAGCCCTCCACATTTGCCGGTTTCATTTTTGTGAATATGATTATTCACGGATTATTTGCTGCCACCTCTGCTGCCTCCCTCTGCCATTTTTAATAGGACCTGCATGAGACTGAGAAACTGTGAAGGAGGCTGGTAAGTCCCTATTAAAAATGGTGTGGGGCAGCAGTGGAGGTGGCACTCACCACCAGCCACTCACTTCTGCCTTGTGAGGGAACCCTGATGCCTCAAAGGAATCCATGGTGGGTTGAATATGGTGATCATACTTTTACGTGTGTGTTAAATAGGGCTTGGGAGGGCCTAGAGTTATTTGCGTTATTCATGGGGGTCCTGTGCCCCTAACCCTAGCAAATGTGGAGGGCTGACTGTATTGGTATTCTCCTCTCTGGATTCCTCCCCCTGGCTAGCAGAGGGCACTGCAGGTAATCCTCTGTTTATATAGTTGTTTGCTTCATTTTTAACTTATGCCAACCCCCTTCCCAAACCTCATGCATCAAAGGAAGTAGACTATTCCACAAAAGCTCCTGCTAAAATAAATCTGATAGTCTGAATGAATCCACAAGAGGGCTACAGTAAACATTGGCTACGGAGTGATTAGTTGTTCAGTTGTGTTTTACCTATACATTGGCTAGTAGTATATATACAATGGCATGCCCTCCAACATTTGACAGATGAAAATAGATATGTCTGGTCAAGCAACATCAAAGTGTAGTCAAGACAGCAAAAGTTATTAATGAGAAAGATCACACCAATTAAGAGAGGCTGCAGCAGTTTGCTTTTGCCTGAGCCTCCTGGGAAGGGCAAGATGTTGCTTCCTCCTCTCTGTTCCCCCCACTGAGTTAATGCAGCACAAATACTTTTGCACTTTGAACTCAGTTTGCAGCAACTGAAGTACGCTGAGGATGAAAGGGGAAAGTAGGAGGAAGTGAAACTGAGACATTTTAATAGCAGCTGAAAAAATGGATGACAGAGGGTTAATTGGGACTGTGCTTGACAAATCGGGACAGTTGGACGATATGCAATGGCCATTTCTATAGGCTAGTTTGGAAACTATCCCAGTTTTCTGACTGTTCATGTGTTCAATTTTTGGCTTTTCATGTGTCAGTAAATGTGAAAGTCATTTTTTCTCTTTTCATAGAGCACTTTCTAGATAGGCCTGTGTACTATGGAGCCACAGCACGTCAAAAAGGAGAAGAAGTAGGAGTGGGGAAACTTTTGGAATACAGATTTCCACCATAGGCAATTATGTCCTGTCCCCCTGTCCCCACAGGAAGACTTCACTTGCCTCTTGTCCCCCCTCCCCATAACCATTTACTGGCTGGCGGAGGTTATGTTCCTATAATTGGATGCATGACAATGACTGGGACCTCCAGGGGAGGTTCCAGAGGATGATGTCTGGCTACAGGAACATGGCTGGATGCCATGTGCCTGTCTCCCAATCTCCCCTAGTCACTAAATGGCAGTATATAAGATGTATGTGTGCTGGAAACAGGTGTGCATTGTGATCAGGGACTGTTGTGTGAGCGAGGTAGTAAATATCTTCTTCTGCAACAACCATTGACAGACATAGTTGTCACAGCCTCTCTTCTCCTTCCATACAAAGGGGGTGGAGAACAACTGGGAAAATGGTCCAGAAGCAGACAGAAATCAGGGAATAATGAGGAAGAGCACCAGAAAGCACTGCGGGATGGGAGAAAGTCCATATAGCCACAGGAGACACTGCGCGGGGTGTGTGTGTGCTGGTGCCTCATAGCCAGTGATGTAGACTCGAGTCAGTTGACTCGGACTCAAGTTGGACTTGAGTCACTTCAGTTGACTCGACTCGGACTCAACTTGGCAATAAATGATGCACTGACTCAACTCAATTCGAGACTTGTATATTTTTAGTGACGGACTTACTGCACTTGAACAGTAACATAACACATTCATCCAGAAACCTTACGACTTTGAACAACACTTCCATTCTTTTTTGCCTAATGCCCACATGATGATCTACCTCAAGCCCAAAGTGTGGGTGAATTTCTTGGAGGGGAGCAGTAAACAAGGCAATGGGCTTGAGGTGGGGTTGAACTCTGCTCAGCAGCCTGTCCCCACTGTATATCAGAGGCGCCTTCTAAAACATTTCCTAAGAGCAGAAGAGAAGGCTTGCCCCCAGAGTACAGGGCACATTTCTCAGAGGGGAACAGCAAATGTGTTAGGCAAGGGGCTTGAGGAGGAAGGATCTTTCCTTCTAAAGCTTTTGAAGCTTCAGTAATGGGGTGTAAGAAGGATCATATTCCCCACTTCCAAAGCTGGAGATGGCAAAATTGAAAATGTGAATGGCTGATTCTACTTAAATTGTTAAAACTAATTCTACTTGACTCTGTCCAGTTCTGGAATACAGGTTGGAGTATAAATTTGGCTCCCATGCTTGAGACTTGACTTGAAACTTGATTTGAAAGCATATTCAAGGACTTGAGACATGACTTGAGACTTGGATTAAAAGATGTAAACATACCACTGCTTATAGCCTATCTACCTCCATCACAGAAATGGGAATCATGTGACCCATGGGTCACATGGGACCCTACAGGAGTTCTACTGTGGCTCTTGGGACTCCTACTGGTCCCTCTCCCAAACCTCCTACATCTCTTTCCCCTAAATTTTCGCTGAAAAAATGATCCAAGGAGCTTGGAGGCATTTTTAAAAAATGCTCTTTCACCTCCCTCTGCAACACACCATGAGCAGCAAACCAGTGGCCTCAAAAGGTGACTGGAATTGGTGCGACATCATATCTGCTCACCCTAAATGGTGGCTGCAGTTGCACACCATGAGTCTCTGGAGACATTGATGACTGGCTGGTGTGATTCTCCATCTGGAGTATCCCTACCCTTGCTCTGTTCTAAGGCAAATATACAATGGAAGAGAAGCCCTAGCAGAACTCCTTGTTGATCCACACTCTGTAGACCAGGTCCTCCTTACATTGCTGGAGTGGAATTCCCATCACTGTCATTATTGGCAGCCATGCTGGCTAGGGCTGATGGGGGTTGCAGTCCAAGAATATCCGGAGGGCCACATGATTCACACCCCTGCTCTAAACATATCCATCTCCATTTGTGGAAATGTGTTGCAGGAAGAATACGTGCTGTAGAGAGGAGCCTGTCTTTCAAGCAAATTTGTTTGCAATTATTAATCCACTCCAGAGGTCTATAACTGTTGGCCAATGGTGGGGAACGATGGGAGCTCCAGTCCAGCCTCTGGACCATCTCCGCACTTTGATCTTTTCAATGAAGAATTCTGCAAGCATGCAAGAAACCCCAGAGGCCCAAAGTCTGAAAATTGTTAGAAAAGTACGGCCTATTCCTGTTGTTGGCACATAGGACTTTCAGTTTACAATCACATACTCTCCAACATTTCACAGATTAATACTGGGACATATGTGACTAAGCAACATTCAAAGTTTTGGATGTGTCCAAGCAACAAGAAGTTAAAATTACTAATGAGGGAGAACACATAAAACAACTATTTTAACTAAAAACCCTGGAATTGATGTACTGAGTTTAGGAAAGCTTGAAGAAAGAAAAATCCAAATGAGCAAGTACCTGACTCTGCTCACTTCACTCCTCTCCCTTTTGGTGAGTTAAGTGAGTACAAACTGCTGTTATGCTTTGAATGCAGTTTGCAGCATTTGTAATAAATTGAGGATGAAGAGGGAAAGTGGGAGGAGAAGAAAGAAACCAGGTCATTTAATAAGCAGCTGAGAAAGCGGGACAGTAGAGAATTAACCATGAGGGTCCCTGCCAAATTGGGATAGTTGGAGCATATGTGGTCATGTGTTTGTGTCCTGGGCAGCTACAGGGTGGTCGTGAGACTCAGGAAGCAAGAGGGGGAAGAGCAAAGGGAACAGAGACTCTCACCAGATGTGGAGGCAGCCCAAGCAGGCGAAGAGGAAACCCGAGAGTAAGGAGACAGGCACAGCACACAGCAGCGAGATGATACGATAGCACCAGAGGCGGGAGCTCTCAAAGATGATGTCGCTCCAGGTCCAAACCCGATCAAAGCTGCGGAATGAGGACGGCTCAGCAAGGATGTCGGAGAATTCGAGCTGTTGGGAGGAAATCGTGTCACTGAGGATTCTCCAGCAGAGAGGCTGGGTTTAAGAAGGTGCAGAGCAAGTTGGAACAAGGACCGAGGACTTCAGTCTCATTTTCTGCCCCTATTAGGAACAATTAATGAACCCAAGGGACAAAGCAGCAATCTTGTACTCACAAAGTCAGATGCAACTGGGATCTAATGGTGACACAACTTTCACCTTGGATGGGGTGAGAGATTGGAGTAGAGCTAAGAATGAGCAACTTGTGGCCCTCTAGATGTTTGCTGGATTTGCAACTCCCAGCTGCCCTGGCCAGCATAGCCCATGGTGTCAGGTACAGTCCAAAAGCATCTGGAGGGCCACCCTTTGCTCTTAGCTCTTAGGTTGGTGCCAAAGATTTGGGCATCCCCAACCAAGTGTCCATTATTCCTTGGCTCCCTCTGTTACCTTGAGGTGCTGGTTGATCCCGCGTGGATCCCGAGAGTCCACTTTAGGTGGGATGTTGACCGTGGACTGCAGGAGGGCGGTGTCTCTTGGCTCCTGCATGTGAGGATCTTCTGGGTCCAGTTTGCACTCAATCAGGTATTCATCATTGATCATCTTGCTGGGGGGGGGCAGGTGGGCTTGGGATTGAAGCTACCGGCACAATGGCTACCTCAGGAGGAAGAAGCCAGGAATGCTCTCAGGCACCTCCTTATAATGCCTATCCCCTGCGTCCCCCCTTGGCATGTAAGCTACCTGTTTTATTGGAATGCCCCCCCCCTGTTTTTATTCTAATCTAATCTATCTAGCCACTGCCTGCATAGCCTTCCTTTCTCTCTCTGTGCAGGAACCTGACTCCAGTTCTATTCTCAGCCTTGGCCAGCATAGATCGGCGGGGTGAGGAGAGTCGAGGAGGGGTGGATCTCTGTCTCTTTCAGCAACTGCACGCCCCCGCTTGGTATTTGCAGCCATGGGGCGAGCTGCACACATGGGGACAGTGGGTATAAATATGCCCCCATCCTGGAGATCCTTTGCTGAGGAGCGGAAATGATTTAGGGAGGGGGAAGAAGAGGGAAAAGGCCTGGATAAATATATGTAAGGGTGGGATATTCTTGGAATTGAGACCAGAAGGGGGTCCAGTGGGACACAGCAGAGGGGCATTAACTAGGGCTTTTGCCAGTGGGAGTCTAAATGAGTTTTTACTGATGTGGGGCACCATCTAGTGGCTGTTGACATGGGCCTATGGATTGACATGGGGATACCTCACTGTCAGAAGAGGAACCCACATCATGCACATAAGCAAACATTTCCACATATGGAAGCTACCACATCACAGAGGGGATTACATGAGTCCTGTGTTCAGCTGCCTAAGAGCGATGAAGACTGGCTGACTGGTTGTAGACATGTCTGCTGGAGAGCTGTGGCCAAATATGACCTCATAGCATACCTATACAGGAGGTCTGTATTCTTCCTTATGAACCAGCCTGTGCTTTGAGATCTTCTCTCTGTGCCACCACCTCCACAGGAACTTCTGGTGGGAACACAGGAGAGGGCCTTGTCAGTGGCTGCTCCCAGGCTCTGGAAACCCCTTCCCAGAGAAGGTCGACTGGCACCCTCCCTACTTTCTATTTGCCGACAAATGAAGACTTTTCTACATAGGCAGCTCTTTGATAAGTGACTATATAAGGCACATCTTACACAATGTGCTGGATATTGCTCATTGTTGTACTGCTATGTGTATGTTTGTGAGTGTGTGTGTGTGTGTTTTGATGATGTATGTTTTACTCTGGTTTTAATTTTTTTGATTGTTTACTCTTGTTTTAACCTTTGTCTCTTGTGGCTTTTTAAGAATGTCTTTTAAAATTGTTGTAAGCTACTTTGAGTCCTGATCTGGGAAAAAAGTGGGATAAAAATACAACAACAAGAACAACAACATGATACCAGGCATACAGGATTACCAAGAAATAATTTTATCTACATTTTAGCCTTAACTCTAGATGTTTTGGACTACAGCTCCATCATCCTCACCAGCATGGTCAGTTCCTGCTGGTGCTGGGAGGTTGATCTGCACATACACCTTCATCTTAATTACTTTCTACTTTGTACATGATGGTGCAGACAGCAGGGAACTACCTCTTCCAATCTAACAACCTTCCACTATATTGAACTATAACTCCAGTCATCCTAGCCAGCATGGCCTGTAGCCATTCACAGGGTCCAAAGTGGCCATTGAGATATTATTGCTGTGTTGTTATGTGTCTCCAAGTCAACTCTGACTTACAGCAATCCTCTCATGGGATTTTCTTGGCAAGGTTTATTCAGGGGAAGCTTACCATTGCCTTCCCCTGAGGCTGAGAGGGTGTGACTTCCCCAAGGTCACCCCGTGGGTTTCCATAGATGAGCCAGGATTTGAATCCTAATCTCTTAGACTTCTAGTCTGACACTCAAGCCACTGTATCACCCCAACATCTAGCGTTAATAAAGCCAATAAAGCCCAAAATGAGTAAAACCAAGACTGTTGGATCACAGCACTTCCAACTTCCCAGGGTACCTCTTTGCTAGCTTCTCATAATCCTCCATGTTATCCACTGTAATTTGTTTTGAATCAACCTGGATGGCCTTGGGCAAATCATACTGTCTCAGTCTCAGAGGAAAGCAATGGCAAGCCCTCCCTGGACAAAGTTTTCCCAGAAAACCCGTGATAAGTTCACTTTGTTGCTGTTGTTCTTGTGTGTCTTCAAGTTGTTTCTGACTTATGGTGACCCTAAGGCGAATCTATCACAGGGTTTTTGGGGCTGAGAGTGTGTGACATGCCAGTGGGTTTCTGTGGCTGAGTGGGGAATCCAACCCTGGTCTCCCGGATGCAGTCCAACATTCAAACCACTATACGACACTGACTCACTAAGTTTACCTGAGGGTCATCATAAGTTGGAAACCGCTTGAAGACACAACAACAAACAGAACACAGTTTGTTTGGATTGCTCATTTTAAACGTATATAATGAAATGTATTCTGTTTTTATTAAACACCTTTATCTTTTTGTATTCAGTCCTGAAATCATTCTGAATGGAGTGGAGGCAGCAGTAAGTCTCTCCCTCATTTGTTACTACCTCCTTCCAGGGCATTTCCACACTTCAGAGGGAAGGGAGGTCTCTATCCTCACACCAGCAATTAGACGGCTTTGTGCAGCTGCTCTGTCTTTTTCTCCTTAATGGATTTTCCATGATAAGAAAGCAGAGGGAAGTTGTATTGGAAAAATGAAGCTGCAGCAAAAGTCAATAAATGAGACATAGAAATTGAGTGGGGGGGAAAATAACCTTGTTTTGAACTGGATTTACTATGATTTAACCCAGCACTTTCAGTCATTATTCCTATTTTGAAAGCCCTCAAGTATCCCTTGATTAAGAGAAATGTAACCAAGCATTTTACAATGCATAAACAAACAAACAAATAACAGTGGATCTTTTTTTCAAACAAATGCCAATAAAATATGCCTGCGTCTGTCCCTCTAGCTCATTGGTTGTCATTGCGCAGCCCTCTAGATATTCTGGACTCCCAGCACATTCTTGCCAGCATAGCCACTGGTGAGGGATGATTGGAGTTGCAACTCAATAAAGTTTGGAGGATTGCATGTTTCCTGTCCTTGCTCTAGCCTATTAGTGCTTTTTGTTTGTTTGTTTAATTTTGGATTTTAAGATGCCTCCTCTCCAAAAAGAACAACCACCAAGAACATCTCTCTCTGTGCCCTTGTTGTTCTTATAGGTGTCTGGAAAGCATCATTGGAAAGCAGGACTGTGATGGCATTTTATGTTAACAGATCGAAATGTACAGGGTTTCACAGTCAGGTTCCCTGGAACTGTAGGGTACAGTAAATTGCTGGGTGATTTTTAAAAAATGACTTTTTTTTGTGGGGGGAGCTGTAGATGCAATGATTTTTATACAGGCATATAAAACCTGAAACCTGAAAATTATTTCAAAGATTTCTCCAGGAAAAAAAATTCCAAAATTTTTCAAAAAGTACCAGTGGCTAGACCACTGATGGGTTCCACTGTGATGTGATGACAGTTTCCCTCTTTTTCATCTCATTCCACACTGATTTAACTCAGAGCTTGTATGAGAATAATTATGATCTTCTCTACAGGTATCTCTGCTCATATGTTAACACAGTAGGGACACATGAATGGCCCCATCCTCTCATCCATGCAAACTGTATTTCTGAATTCTGGTACATTGCTGTGGAGTTGTGTCTGGAATATTTGCCTGAGGAGAGAATGATGTGGGTTTGCAATTGGTCCTGAAACTCATTGTGTCATCTTGTTCAACCTAACTTACCTAACTTACCTTATTTTTTGTTGCGTGGATAAAAAGAAGAAAGATGACAACTGGAGTACAGATGGTGGAAAACTGGATTTACCTCCAACAAGACACGATATAGAGAAGATCCATATGTATGCAATCATCCCTCCTGAATCTAATTCTAGAGCCTTTGGCAGTTTGCTGTGATGCTTTTGACTATAACTTCACAGATAAAATCTCTCAGATAAGAGCCGACTTAGATGCTGTCATTATATAGAAGTTGACAGTGGGGTGTCCAGCAGCTCTGTGAATAGGCTTACACCGGATCAGTTTCAATTGGTGAGTACCATTGATGTGGACAAGCTGCTGGGGAAAGTAAGGAAGACAACTTTGGTTACCACACCATACATCCCAACTCTGTAAGATGTGCTATTTTCATAACTGAACATATTTTATGGCTGGTACATATGTTCGAAAGCTCGCTGGCTATAAGCATATGCCAGGTCAGGACGACCTCAGACATGACCAGTTGTAAGTACACAGAGGATTAGACAAGAAAGCCCAATGCTGATGGGTTTGAGATAGTCCTCTCAAAAGCTGTAAGATGCAAGCACTCCTGAAAACAACAGAAGGTGAAACTGCCCAAGTGAAGCAACCAGGGACCCCTTCTGTGAGCATGTCCCATGGAGACCTACTCTATTCACCTTATCTGACCAAAACATTAAGAGATTGTCAGGACTCCCATCAATGTTTTGTCACCTAGAGTTAAGACAGTCAACCCATTCTGGACTCCTTTTTCAACCCCATGAAAAAGTCATTACCACTTTGTCCACACACCCTCCTTCAGGCAGTAAATAGGCTATAATATAAAAATCCTAGCTCTAACCCTAGTAAATTGTAGTATGTCAGAGTAATAAGTTGGGCATGTTACACTGCATGTGGTACCCCCGATTCCTCTGTGCTGCACTCAGACTCGTTGTCTGAGCCACTCTGCTTAAACCTTCTGCTTCAGGACTGGTAACTATCACCCTTTCCACCCAAGTTCTCTATATCCAACTTTTCTTTCCTCATTTTCTGATAGCCTTGTATGGTTGATTTCTCGTGTGTGTGTTAATTCCAAATAAAATAACTTTTAACTGGAGTCTTCTCTACAGTTAGTACTGGTATACGCAAGTGAAAAGATCCTACCATCACCCTCCTCTTGCAGGTTTCCTTTGAGCTATAATTCCCCATAAATTCTCCCCTAAGGAGACGCTGGCATTGTGGGTGGACCTCAAAGTCCTCCACCTCTTAGGGTAACAACTTGATCGCTTTCCTTCTTGGCTGGTCAAGTTACAATATATTAGTAAGGCATCTCTCAGGGAGGAAAGGTTTCCATCTTGTTTAAAAGAAGCAGTGGTGTGACCACTTCTTAAAAAAGCCCTCCCTGGGTCCCTTGGATCAATATCAAATCTTCCTTTTCTGGACAGGTTGATTGAGAGGGCAGTGTCTTCTAACTCCAGGCAGTCTTGGATGATGCCCAGTTCCTAGACCCAATTCAAACCAGCTTCAGAGGCAGGATATGGAGTTGAGACTGCTATGATTGCCTTAGTGGATGATCCTTGTCTGAGTGTTGACGGGGGACCATGTTCCTGCTGGTGCTTTTGGACCTCTCCGCAATATTCAATGCCATTTGACCATGGTATCCTGCTGGAATACCCAAGAGGTTAGGGTGCTTCAGTGGTTCCAGTCCTGCCTCTCAGGCAGGTTCCAGATGGTGGTGCTTGGGGATAGGTGCTCCTAAAAAAAGGAGCTATTATATGGCTGTTAAACTGCTGTTTAACATCCACATGAAATGACTGGGAGAGATCATCCAGAGGCATGGGGCAGGGTGCTATCAGTATGCTGATGACACTCAAATATACTTCTTTATGCCGACCCCTCCCTAAATTGCAAACCCCAGGATTCCATAGGATGTTGAAAGCGGAGTCATGGCACTATAACAGTCTAGTGTGGAAATGGCCTGAGTTTAAATTGGCAGTAAAGACCAGACTCTTCCAGCAGGCCTAGCTAGATTATTTTTAAATTATGATTTTAAAGTATTTATTGATGGATTTTAATATGTTTTGGCTTTATATGCTTTTATATATGCTTTATATCTATCTATGTATATGGTTTTATATATGTTGTGTTGTTTATTATTGTCCCTGCCTTTATCCACAGGGAGAGTCACTTAAGTATTAACAACAACCACTCCCATGTTATAGTGCAAAGTACTATTTCACTGATGCATTTTAACGACTTTTTTTTTAAAAGGAGAAGCATAGGAGATTTTTTTGTTTTTGTTTGGATATGTCCTTGAATGAAAAAGAAATCCACTCCAGGGTAGAAATAAAATGTTGCAGCTGGTGCCAGAAATAGCCAGAAAATAGTTTTGGAGCAACAAAAACATTGTTTAGATATATTTATTCCCCCACCCCTGAGAATGACAGCAACAAATGCTGCAACCTCCCAACACATTTGCTATATCTGGAGGATCCATTTTAGCTTCCCTATCAACAATGAACCTCTGTTGAACTGTCTCCATCTGGCGGTGGGTGGTGAAGGACCATAATATTTAATTTAATTGGCAGATATAGAGCCAAAAGTCTCAGAACAATAACCACAAAAAGATCAATAATGAACCAACAACAACACTTAGGAGCGGGAGGAGGACGAGATGAAACTCTCCAGGCAGCATGGAGCACCACTTTAAAGTAAAATGAGTACCCAGCTTGTTGGGGGCATGTATAGAAATGTATCGAAATACATGCTATTTGTAAGTTGTTCGCCGCCTCAATCCATATGGAGAGGCGGGATACAAATAAATAAAATAATAATAATAATAATAATAATAATAATAATAATAATAATAATAATAATAATAATAGTAGTAGTAGTAGGTAGTAGTAGTAGTAGTAGTAGTACAGCTTGAGATCATCATTTGGAGTAAAGAGCGGTAAGTGAGTTAAATCCCTACTTTGTTACTGTTTGTGGAAGACCTTCTGCAACTTGTTGGAGATAACTGGGTGGGTATACAAGGAAGATACAGAGATGGGAGAAGCTGATAAGGTGCTGAAGTGTCCTCTAGGTTTTCTGGGAGAGGAGAATGTCTAGAGAGTCCCAGGATACTGTGAAGCCAGCGGTCCAAAGCCAGGCCTCTCTGTGGGAATCTCTTCCTTTCCTCTTTCAGTCTGGTAGCTTTAGGGTAGGTGAGGTATGTGAGGAGCAGATGTGGGCATGATGTGGGGAGCTGAGAAGCTAAAAGTGACACCAAGCACCTTTCCACACTGCACTGCTGTAGTGCTATTATTCCACTTTGAACATCCTGTGGAATTCTGGGGTTTGTAGTTTCCTGAGGCCAAAGAGCTCTTTGGCTGAGAATTCTAAATTCCCCTCCCTAAACTGCAAACCCCAGAATTCCAAAGGAGGTTGAAAGTGGAATAATAGCACTGTAAGAGTGTAGTGTGAAAAGGCCCCAAGACAATGAATACTGTAATTTGGTCTCTTGAACTGTGTGGAATTGGACAGTTGTCCATGAATTAGAACCCATATGTCTTAATGGGACTGATCCCATCCACAGCTACTTCACATGGTTTCTCAATACTCCAAAGCTTCTCCTTGTCCACTGCAGCCACTTGTTGCTTCCACACCATCCTTTCCAGATGTTGCAAAAGGAGTAAAAATAAAACAGGCAGGCATGACTGGCCCCAGACAATGAATTGCCTGAGGTCAAATAGCAAAAGGCTTTTTCCTCCCTCCCCACACACCCGGGTTGAAATGTACAGTGAACTCAAAGCCAACCAATTTATTTTGGTATGGGAGAGAGCAAAGTCATCAAACACCTCTGTCTCCGTCCCTGGCAGGGAAAGCATAGCAATAACAAAGTAACGAACTAATAAATTGCTGCCCTTTTATGACATTTCAAAACTGCTGCCTGAGGAAGGAGCCTCGCTCGGCCTCCTGCTGTGGCTGACCCTGTGGCCAAGAGCAGCCACAGGCCTGGCTCATGGGCCTGCAGGGGCAAAGATGTGGCCAGGTGAGAGTGTGGTGGACATTGTGGGCACTCTATGTGGCATTATGCATCTGTTACTTCTTTCTGCCTCTTGAAATATTTTGTCATCCGAGGTAGCAGCAAACCAAGATGGCATCTCCCAACCCCCAAAGCATTTACTGGGGAGAGAGGACCCCGTTGGTGTGGGGCAGGGCTGTTCACGTGCAGCTTGAGTCAATGCGTGACATCTGCCTCTCTGCTTCTGCTTCAGCCTCTAATCTTTTAGGAGTGCTTGAGACCTGGGAGAGTTGCCCCATTTTCCATCAGTTGTATACCCCTAGTCTGGCGAAATTTAATCCAAATGCTAGGTATGTCACTGTTACCGTAGTTTTCTAGCCCGGACTTGGGGAATATTAGATATCATTTGATATCAATAATTTCGCCTTCTGTACCCATTCCTCTCCATGTGCTTGCGAGGCCCCCGGACAAGCATGCAAACAGACACGGCCAATAGCTGAAACATTCCAAACAGATCCAGGTAGGCCAGTAATAGCCAGACTGCCGCTTTAGGAGACCTCAAGATAAGTACCACATTATGTATGCACACTACTTACAAAGGAGTCCCTGCCCCGAGCAGGCAGCTTGATGAGCCAAATACTCATCTGTCAAGCACTCTGTGTTTACATACTGGCTACTCTATTGACAATTCGGACTTAACTCAATCATGTAAAATTCTGACCTTTCGGAGGCTTTGTCTCCAGCCCAAAACTCATTGTTATCCCCGGGAACAGATTAGCCTACGGGCACAATTTTCCCTATAAGATCCCCTGACTTTGAGTGCTTCCTCGGATCGCTCCTGGCTTCATCCCGCCTTGATGTCGCTTCTTTGGCGAGTCTTCCCCTCAGCTCCTCGTGCTGAGAATCTCCCCTTCTACGGACCTTTTTCTTCAGACTATCCAGGACTTCAGGACAGGTGTAGTATTTCCCATACAAAACCTCCTCTTAAAAACCCTCTATCCCACTCCAACCTTTATTTCAATAGTTCTCTGTGTGAGTGTGTTGCATACACGTGTTTGGCTGTGCTGTACATCAATAAAAACAATTATTATTATTACTTCTGTTTGCTCATTGACTCGGCCTGACCCCGAAGACATTGGGTTCAAGATCTTGCTACGATGCCCTGCCTCTCATATTGCTAGCGTGTGCTCTGCTAATTCCCTTCCCCATTGTGAGCACATTTAGGTGTCCCTCCTGGGACCCCAGAAATCAGGGTAACATCACCCGGTATCTGTTGGAATCCTGCATTCAAAACTTTCATTTTTTAAAAAAAATAAGGAAGTCTCCAGCCCTTGTGAGAGCTAAGAGGATGAATGGGCAAAATACGTAGGCACTCTTTTGTCAAATTGTTCTGCAAGAAATGAATTCTGCATCTACATTTTAGGTGTGAGGGAAAGGAATGGGCAAGAAACAAGTTTGGGAGGGGGGTTTACATTGCAAGGCTATGAGATGAGGGAGGAAGTAGAAAAGTGGGAGAGTGAGAAGTGTGCATGGCAGAGTGCAAAAAGTTAGGGAAGGACACATTGTGAGGTTGTGGGGTGAGATGAGGGAGGAAGTGGGAAGGGAGAGTGAATTAGGTAAGCAAAAGTGGAAGAAAACGAGGGAGGGGTGCATTATAAGAAATTGAGGTATGTTGAATTTGCATATTTAGAATGCAAATTAGAGTGAACTGCATAACTGGGATAATTTGCAGAATATGCAATCAAAAGCTCAGATTTGAGGAAGTGGATTACAGCAACTCTTGGTAGGACCATCTCTGATTTTTTTAATCTGAATGCTTATGAAGAACAAATAAGGTTACAAAGAAAAGTTTACTACATTTCATATAGCAAGTCAGCTTTCTCCAAGAGGTAGTAGGCAATTAGTCACCCTTTCTTGGTGACCTGCTGGTGGATGGATCACTGAAGTGTCTAAGAAATGAACAGGGAGGGAGTTTTGAAAAAGAAAAGGGAGTCTCACCCCCCATAAGTAGCCCTCGACAGATTACCTTTCCCCAAAGAATGCTGCCCTCAGAAAAGCAGATAGGTTTTCCCTCCCATGCTGGATTTACACACAAGGTAAGCAAGCTACAGCCCCGGATCTCTAAAGGTAGTTTGAAAAGCAATTTTGTATCACATAATTGTTTGAAAAAATCACTTTTGGGGAGGAAGTCTATGGAGCTTAGTAATCTTGACACAGTTTAGGTCCTCAGCATGTTTTAATCAAGCGCTGTCATCCACCTCTGGGTTGGAGCTAGGAAGTAACTCATTTTCTAATAACTAATTTTTGGCAGTAATTAGTTGGAATGGAGTTACTTCCTCACCGCTAACAGCCATGCCCATAACTCACTACTTTTCAATGACAGTGGAAAGGTTGCCCACTTGTCAGCTCATTTCTGGGACTGTGGGCTGACTGAGATGGAACAGTGGGAGGGGAAGGAGCCAAAGGGCATCTGCCTCCGGCCATTTCTGCACTACACTGTTATAGTGCTATTAGTCCACTTTCAACATCCTGTGGAATTCTAGGGTTTGGGTTTAGTGAGACCCAAGAGATCTCTGGCTGAGAACTGTAAATTCTCATCCCTAAACTGCAAACCCCAGGATTCCACAGGATGTTGAAAGTGGAATAATAGCACTGTAACAGTATAGTGCAGAAACAGCCTAAGGTTGCAGCTGGGAAGGATCACTTGTAACGTTATTTGCATTTTTCTCAGATTTTCCAGAAGACATCTGAATTGGCCACTAGGTGGAACCAGAGAGTGATGTCTTGTACTGTATTTTCCAACAGCAAGAGAACCTTATGAAATTCAAGGGATCCTCCTAAATCCACAGGCGACTAGAAGGCACATGTGCACACACAGCAGCGACTCATTAGCAGTGAGTAAGTCAGCAAGGTACTTTTCGGGCGTGCAATAACAGTAACAAATTGGGTGATTAGAGTAATGGGGAATGTAACTAGTTCCTTTTATGAAATCACATTCTATACTCTGCTCATGCCTTACTCAAAGGCATGGTTTCACAAACTCATCAACGGATCTGAAATTAAGAGTCACTTAGCAGTCCTAAGCGACACAACACCCTTTGACTGAGCCCTGCTGTGTCAAATCTGGCTCCTCTGTTTCCTGGCACGTTCTCGTACTGCGTTGCACTGTCTGCTCAAAGGGAAACTCTAAAGGGCTTTCTTGTGTCTCCACCTTCCCTGTCCTGCTCAGTGGTTCACACTCTGCTGTCTCAGGAGAAGGTGTCTCGTCCCAGGGAGAAGGAGGCCGTGAGGGTGGAGTCCTCACGTAAAGATCCCATTCGCTTGCGGGCTAGCCGGGGGCAGAAGATTCGGCACAGTTCGTTTGAGATGCTGCTACTGAAGGTGGCGTAGACCCAGGGATTGGTGCAGCTGTTGAGGCTGGCGACGAGCATCAGGAGGGTGAATGCTGGACCTGGAAGAGAGAATATTGATCCAGGGCAAAGGCCAAGACTTGATAGAACTTAACCCTGAGAGAAGTTGAGAAGGATTTCTAGCCAGGGCAAGAGCATCTCTGGGGGTAGGCAGAGCACAGTTCCCTTACCTCTAGGTAATCAGTGTGGTGCCTGCACATATTTGGGGCCCATTCACACTATACAATTACAGTCAGCCCTCCACATTTGTAGGTTTCACTTTTATGGATTTGATTATTCATGGATTATTTGCTGTTGCCTCTGCTGCCTCCCTATGCCATTTTTAATAGGCACTGCAAGCTTTGTAAGACTGAGAAACTGTGAACGAGGCTTGTTAAATCCCTATTGCAAATGGTGTGGGGCAGCAGTGGGGGTGGCAGTAATGCCTACCAGCCAGCCACCTCTGCCTTGTGAAGGAACCCTGATGCCTCAAAGGAATCCATGGTGGGTTGAATATGCTGATCATAATTTTTTGTGTGTGTTAAATACGGTTTGGGAGGGCCTAGAGTTATTCACAGTTTTTCCACTTTCACAGGGGTTCTGTGCCCATAACCCTAGCGAATGTGGAAGGATGACTGTATAGTGCTATGATCCAGCTTTAACTACCATGGTTCCATCCTGTGGGATCCTGGGATTTTGTAGTTTGGTCAGAGGCACTAGAAGAGCTCTCTGGCAGAAAATCCTAAACACCTGGTCCCAGGATTCCATAGGATGGGATCATAGCAATCAAAGTGGAACAGTGGCACAATGATTGCACAGTGTGAATGGGCCTCCAGTGAGAGGAATGGATTGCAAGAGGACATGAGCCACAGAATTTCTCTAGATCAGTGCTTCTTAAACTATCTGATGTGGAGTAGCGGCAGCTATATTTTTCCCAGTGTGCCAGGGAGCAAGATCATATTTGTACCCACTGGCACAATTCATTCTTTCTTTCCTCCTCCCTCGCTCCCTGGAAGCTCTTCAGAGGGTGGAAGCTGATGGTTCATGGACCGGCACTAGCCCATGGACCACCACTTTGAGCTGCACTGCTCTAGGCGAGAACTCACTGCTCAGGCTGATTCAATCTTTACAGTCCCTACTTGTCTGCTAACTTATTGTGCAAGGCAGTGTGGGCTGTTTCTATTATGTGCTGATTTTTTCTTTTTTTTTAAAAAAAACACACGTATTTACTGCCAAAAAGTGCTTAAATTCCATGACTGAAATAAACAATTTAAATCAGTACGCTGACTCCAAATTGACTTATTTTTGCATAAGCTCCTTTCCAATTTCATTGTTGGCACTAAGTCCATGAAGAGATTTTCTTTTTTAAAGGAACGTTTGGTCACGGAGCAGTGGGATAGCAAGGGAAAAAGCTTTAGCCAAAGGTCTGAGATGGTGTGGGGAGCAGCAGGCTCGACAGAATGCAAAGGAAAATAAAGGCAAAAATGGAAAGGGTGAAGTGAAAATCATCATCATCATCATCATCATCATCATCATCCCTTAAAGGAAAAGGAAGGCCTCCACACAGTCACTTGCATGGCAGTCTGAAAGGAACAGAGAGAAAGTATAGATGAGATGTGTGCAAGAAACAATGGGGCAGAATTCCCACCAAGGTTCCTGAATACAATTCTGAGCAGGCACAAAACCTACTGGTGAAATTTGCTCAGACGACCAGTCGCAGAACTACTGTTACAACTAATGTGCTTTTCTCTGCCACACAGTGCTTATATCTTATGGGTCTAAATAAACAATATTAATCAGCATACCAATCACCTTATTTTTTTCCCGTAAGCGTGTCCCCAATCCATTCCATGATTCTAAGCTCATGAAGAGATTTTTCAGGCATATTTAGTCATGGAGCTTTTCAAGGGACTTGTCGGGGTGGGAGGGAGGGAGCGAACAGGTTAGTGAAACCAGACAGAAGAGCCAAACCAGACATGAAGCTTCCTATGGGTACTGGTAAGGTATGGTCAAAGATCTCCTTAGTACAAAGACAGGGAGAGCTGGGCAACTGTGCAACTGGTGGGATGCCAAGATAAGGTGTGTGTGAGAGAGAGAAAGAGAGAGAGAGAGAGAGAGAGGGAGAAAAGCAGTATCCTGAACAGTTCTCAGGTAGTTTGGATATGTTTTTGTCATGCTACTCAGCATACCATTGTATTAATTGTGGCCGGTGGTTCCCATGTCAGTGGGGCTATGAATCCGTTCTGGGTTTTAGTCTAAACTTTTAAGGAGATATTTTGAGGAGAGAGTTCTTCTCCTTGGATAACAATTTAAGAATTCGGACTAACATGGAACAGATTCACCATTCCACTGACATGGAAGCCAACAGAAGCGGGCCCTCTAGAAGGTGCTGGACTTCAGCTCCCACCATCCCTCACCATTGGTTATGCTGGTTAGGGCTGATGGGAGAGGCAATCTAACAAATGTCAAGAGGACCCCACTTTCCCAGCCTACCCCCTTAAAAGATACTCAGGAGGTCATTGTGATTTGCATAAGTCACCATTCCCCCAAGCTAGCACATTGGACTCCCACTCCTATCAGCCCTAGCCAATGTGGCCAATTGTAATGGAAGATGGGAGTTGTAGTCCAAAACACCTGAAGGGCAGAATGTTGGAGAGGGCTGGCATAAAGCATCAGGAATTTATACTCTGCATTGGCCTGCAATTTGTATGAAATCTTGCTGAGTGACAAATGCTGATGCTGAATAACTCCCTGCCAGTGCCAGATTTACCTGTAATCTAAGTAATCTATAGTTTTAGAGGCCTCATGAAAAAGTACCACATTTCAATTTTTACATGAGTTTCTGTTTCTGTAGAATTGCTATGAGGCACTCTTAAACTCAACCTACATGGGACATCTTGTGGCATGACAGGCAGCATTCAGACTACAACTCCCAGCAGCCCTAGGCAGCATAACTCATGGTGAGGAATGCTGGGAGTTGCAGTCCATCAAAACATCTGGAGGGCCATCTGTTTCCTTCCCTTGGTTTAGGGACACATCTTAATCTGGCTCTACTCACCATCAATGGGTGCCTGTGGATCCCAAACAGCCCAAAGCTGGACGAGGAAGAAGGGGGCCCAGCAGAAGACGTAGGTCAGCACGATGACTAGTGTCATCTTGAGAGTCTTGGTCACAGCACCCGATATTGGGGAGGACCCACGCCGGCTTTCCCTGCCCTTCAGCGCTCCTTCTGGCCCCAGCTGAAGGCTGCGGTGGACCTCGCAGAAGATCATGCCCTGGCAGGTGGCGATGAAGACTGTGGGCAGGATGAAGACCATGAGGGTCACCCATGTGACATAGGCCCGGGCTCCCCAGGGCTCAGCAAAGGTGGCCCAGCACTCATGAGCTCCACTGGGAAGTTCCACTTTGGAGAAAATGAAGAGCTGAGGGAGGCTGAGGAGAAAGGAGGCAGTCCAGGCGACAACCACCGGACGGTACCAAGTTCCTGGGCCCCTCCGGAAAGCCAGCATGGGCCTGCAAATGGCACGGTGTCGGTCGTACGTCATGGCCACGATGACATAGGATGAGGCGAACATGCCGACCACCTGCAAGTACGTGATGGCACGGCACAAGATGTCTGGGCCCTGGAAGCGGTCCGTGATGTCCCAGATGAGCTGCGGGAGAACCTGGAAGAGGGCCACAGTCAGGTCGGCCAGGCATAGGTGGTGGATGAAGCGGTGCATGGGAGTGGGGGCGGCCCGGTGGCTGCGGTGGAACAGGGCTCCCAACACCAGCCCATTGCTCAGAGTGGCTAGCAGGAAGATGGAGGCCAGGACAGCAATTTCCGCTTGTGCCAAGGCCACATCCCGGTCATCAGAAAGGAGGAGGGAAGCGTTGGAAGGCGTTGGTGAAGGCAGCGTCAGGTTGAATATTTGTGTCTGCAAAAAGGTGTGTGTGTGTGTGAGAGAGAAAGAACAACAGAATGAGAGCAGCCAAAATATGCAGAAGTACCACATTTCAAAGACTTAGCTGCATTAGTCTGGATCAGTATGCAAAGGAATCTTGTAGCATTTTTGAGACAAACTGGGAGAAAGAAGTTGGTAACATAAGCTTTTGTAGGCTGAAGTCTTCTTACTCAGATGCATGGAGTGAAGTGCCTAGGAACAGGTCTTCAAAGCTATGAATGAACAAGTGGCAGGCGTGAATAGCAATAGAAATCCAAAACTTGTGAGTATGGTGTTGAGGTAACAAGTTCAGTCATTGGGGGACAAAGGCATGAAGAAAAATGCTGCCTAAAGCCAAGGTGAGCAGATAACCATATGAATGGTGGAGGGAGTTATTAGAATGTGTGATGTGTGATGCTATCTCGGAACCAGAAAGGAGATGTGATAAACTGGCCAAGAGAGCCCTCACAAAGCTGGGATGTTAGCTAGTGTTATAGTATGTGTAGTGTGCCAGAAAACCATTCTCTCTAGTTGCTTTAAAATTTTTCCAGTTTCTCTTCCAGCTGCTTTCCCCCTTTGTCCTCAGCTTACTTCAGTTGCTGCAAAATTGCAAACTGTGATCACAATGCAAAAGCAGTTTGCATTCAATTAACCCAGGGAGGGATAGAGGAGAAAAGGAGCAGAATCTTGCCCTTCCTTACAGGCTCAAGAAAAGCAAACTGGCTGCAGCCTCTCCTAACTTGTCTGTTCTTCCTTGTTAATAATTTTTGCTGTCTTAACCACAATATGATTTTGCCCAACTATACGCGTCCATTTTCATCTGTGAAATGTTGGATGGTATGTTTCCATATTTCTCTACTTATGATCCACACTGGATGATGCTTTTACAAAGCAAAAAGCAACCCCACATTCATTTGGTCTATGTTCTGACTGATTTATGCATACTTAGTATAAAAGTAAGTAGACCCCCACAAGCTTGAAGCTGGTGTACATTATAAGCCTGCTGTTTGTTGAGTTAGACTGTCCAGCCAGCCAGCCAGCCTAGTATTGTCTGATACAGCTCTTAAGCATCTCTTTTCCAGTCCCACTGTTTGAGAGCTATCAGCTGAAGATTCAGGAATGGGATCCATAGTGTGCACAAAGCAGGAGGCTACAGATGGAGGATTATGCCTCTGCTTTCCAAATATCTCCAGAGAAGATCCCATTTCCCCATAAATCGCTTCTAAATAGCTAAATAGCTAAAACTGGTTTCCACTTTGATTTTCACATGACAGACCTCATGCCACAAATACTACGATAGCAAATTGGAGAAATACAATTCCCAAGATGAGACTACCTCAAGCCAGACAGATACCATACTTCAATTATTTTCAATATGGCTTGTGCCTCTTGATGTCTGGTGGATTATATCTCATAGGTGAGATCTGTTCTTTACCCACTGTCTTACCATTAATGACACCATTGCCTGTAAGAGATGCTATTGCTTCTGTCTGGTGGGAAAACAGGGAGGAGACTTGCAGGAGGGGGGCAGTAAAGGTTGTCACTGGCTATAGAAGAGTGTGTGGTTTCATTAAAAAGAAAAGCAGAGTCATATCCTCTAACATTTGGCAGATGAAAACTGGAGGACGTGTGGCCAAGCAACATCAGAATGTGGTCAAGATGGCAGAAGTTATGAATGGGGAAGAACACACAGGCTAGGAGAGAGTGCAGCAGTTTGCTTTTGCTTGAGCCTACTGAGAAGGGCCAGATTCTGCCCTCTCCTTTCCTGTCCTTCCACTGAGTTAACTGAGTACAAACAACTTTGGTACTTTGAACTCAGTTTGCACAGACTGAAGTAACCTGGGGACAAAGGGGGAAGGTGGGAAAGCAGTTGATAAGTGGGAGGACAGAGGATTAATCAGGACTGCCCCTGCCAATATGGGACAGCTGGAGGGTATACAGAAATCTTTGCTTCTCTAGGACCCACCAAGCCTCAGTGCTGCAACCTGCTCAAATGTTTACCTTGTCATCCATGGTCAGAGCATCCACTTGACAGTGGATTCAGGGATGAAACCTCAGCTTGTCCACTCACTGTTTCTTTGCAGAACCCACCGGTGAAAGAGAAGAGTCAGTTCATTCAAAGGTGGGAGGAATAAATCTTTCATAAGGGTTATGGTGCCTTTATTCTGAATTTCTCCAAGGTCTTCTTAACAGCAAGACAGCAGAAGTGATGTTCCCAGTGAAAAACTCTGTGCAGAGTCTGAGATAACCAGAAGGAGAGAGGGAGCCAATGAAGAGGGGGGACTGAAACTGGGCTGGCTTTTCCCCAGTTCTCATGGAGGGTGGGACGCTGATGAAATCTGACCAGATGCTGTACGCTGGCTTTGCAGTGGGTGAACTTTTCCTCTGAGAGGGAATGAGACATTTCACTAAAAGGAAGGCAGGAGCTACAGGAAAGAGAGGCAGGTAGCTGATTTCTTCCCTCTGCCTACATAGATTCCAGTTGTGTCAATCCTGGGATTGGTATTGACTCCAATAGTGAGGTCACCCTAATTTGGATTTGATCAACTCAAAAAACATTAGCTTTTGCTTGTGTGTAAGTTTGTGTAATATATGCTAACCTTAAATGATGCACATGTACAGATGCACATAGATGCAAATATATAGGACTTCTGGGTTTTTATCTCCCAGGACTATTGATCTAACCAGTAGAGTCCCCTCCCCTCCCTGTAGTAGGTCTGTGTAATTAGCTGAACCATGGGGGCAGGAAAGGGCTGGATCATCCTTTTGTTTGCTGGCACAGGAGTTTTGTTTTTCCATTTTGCTCTCACTTTGCTTTTCTAGAAAAAAAAGTAAAAGTTTGACAGACATGAATTCAACAGGTGAAGTTTCATTCAGAGAAGAAAGGGGGAAAGCTGCATGTACAAAAGTTTCCATCTGACATGCAGCAGTTCAAGGAAGCAGAACAAAGAGCGTCAAGTTAAAGCATGGAAAGAACCCAGAAGCTGAGGTCTGGGAGTCCAATCCCACATGCCTGCCCTAAGGGAATTTGGTTCCTCCTCTCTCTTTTTCCACATCACTTCTCATCACCTTATCAAAGAAGGGGATATGGGGCAGAGAGATATTATCACTCCGCTCCTGACCTGACAATCTCACCTCCAGTTATCTGAGAGGGAAATAGAAATAGCTTCTCCATCTAGCTCCCCCTCTCCATTTTCTTTTTTCCAGGAAGCATCGGTTGCAACAGAGCTACGTGCTCAGCAATGCAAAAGCTCTGTTCATAACCTCGCAGTAGGGTGGCTGGGTACAAAAATGGCTTTTCAACAGGTATAATTTGCCTTGCAGAGCAAAATTCCCTGTTCTGCACATCTGTTTTTAAGAAGGTGCAGTAACCCCATCCTCTTTTGAACCTGGTTGCCCTATTAATGTAATGTCATCACTGGAAACATAAGATGAGGTGGGCAGTCAGTCAGTGGGAAGACCTCTTTGAACCACCAAGAATCCTGATCTACCTTACAAGTTAAGATTACTCAGATAATTGTGTGAAGTGCTCTAAATACTCTAAAGTTGTTGGAAATTAGATTGGCACCTTCCTTGCTAACTTTCCAAAAGCAAGTGAAGACAAGCTTGTGAGGACTGATTGTTTTTTGTTTTTTGACAAGCTTGTGAGGACTGATTGTTCAGGGAAAGCATTCCCTCCAATTATCCTGATATAGAAAGGATAATCCCAGATTCCTCTCTGCTGTCCCACTTTTTTAGCTGCTTTTAAAATGTCCCAGTTTCTCTTTCCTCCTCCCACTCTCCTTCTTTTGCCCTCATCTTACTTCAATTGCTGCAAACTGAGTTCAAAGTAATTTGCACTCAGTTAAGCAAGATGGAGAAAAGAGGAAGGGAGGAATCTTGCCCTTCCTAGTAGGCATAGGCAAAAGGAAACTGCAGCATGATCTCAAAGCTTTCTGTTCTTCCCCCTTAATAATTTTTGCCATCTTGACCATACTTTGATGTTGTCTGGCTGTACGTGTCTTGATTTTCATCTGTGAAATCCTGGTGGAAGTTTTGGGAAACATCTTCAATAATGTATTGCCTTGTCTAGATTTGTTTTTTAACGGGCATGCTTTTAATTGCTTTTCATTGTATTGATGGTTTCATTATATTTTAACTTTTTTATGATGTGAACTTATAGATGTATCTCTTTTAACTTTTGTAAACTGCCTTGAGTCTCAGGGCTGGGGAAAAGATGGAAAATAAATAAATAAAAATAAAATAATAAACAAAATGAAAACTGCTGCTGCTGCTGCTGCCGCCATCATCATCATCATCATCATCATCATCATCATCATCATCCTATATAGTTCCTGGAAGCTGGACAACCAAATCCCTTGGGTTGTATTGTCAGATCAGGCTTCAGAAAAGCCTCTTCTTGGATCTCACCTTCCTTTTGTTAACATTATCCATATAATCTGTGGGTATTAATTTTTTAATTTGTAATGATTAATAGTTGAATTCAAATGGTGATTATTTCACTTTCATGTAAGTTTTTTTTTTTTTAAGAACTGCTCTGGCCCAAGGACTAATGTCATCAATGCTGTTCATTCATTCTCTTGGTTTACTCTTTGGTGTGACTCTTCAGCTCAGATAAAAATTGCTGCCTCCTCAGATCACCTCATGTATCTGATGGTGGAGAGCTGTAGCTTTTGGATGGTATTCCCAAGAAGCTTATCTCCTCAGTGGGAGAATCAGGCATGGCTGAAATCCTCCCCCACCCTCCCCCACGACAATCTGCCCACTGTTACCAGCTTCCACGGCACAGTACAACCCTGGGGGGTAGGGTTACCAGTTCAGGATGATCCCCGGCCCTGAAGTCAGAGCTGGAGACTTAGGAAAGATACCTTGTGATATAACACAGGATCAGAGCTGGAGACTTAGGAGAGATACCTTGTGATATAACACAGGCCAGACTGTGGTGAGGTTACAAGGATGAGGTTATAAGAGGCAGTCCCTGGAGAGGTCTTTAAACATTGTTACCCCACTGGAAAACCCTGTTCCGGGGTCTACAATTTTGATATTAAAATATGATTCAATGTGCCTGAGAGGTCACCCAGACGGGCAGGTAGGCAGCAATCATCAAAGATCGAAAACCAGGTCAGGCCAGTAAAATCCCCAGTCACGTAGCCCCAGTAGACCTCAAGCTGTGCAAACCCACAGTAAACAAAGGGTCCTCAGCTACTGAGGAGCCAACTTGAGGGGATTAGCATCTTTTCCCCAAGTTGAGCAAAATCCTATCAGGCAAGGACTATTTACATAAAGTCACACCACAACCCAATGCAACTGAAGATCCTGAGACTTTGGCAACACCTTGTAATCTCATCATGCAAAGGAAGTTGCCATTGTGGAGCTTCTTTTCCGTTGCAACACCCATTGTTCTCCCAGGGAAAGGATTAGCCCTCCAGGTACCTTTTCCCCTACAAATAGTCCCAGTTTTTGAGCGATTCTTTGGATCGCTCCTGGTCATCCTAGCAGATCGTTTCTCCATCTGTTGAGTAATCCCCTCAGCCCTCTCCGTGCTGAGCTCTACTTCTTCACTGTTTTTCTCAGACCAAGGACTTCAGGAAAAGGTGCAGTATTATCCCAGCTACAATCCCTTCAATATTCCCCCTATCCAGTTTCCTCTCTTTTGCTTCTTAATAGGTCTTGAGTGAGTGTGTGATTGATTGTGTTGATGCATGAGACTTTCATTCAATAAAATCATTTTATTGGACATCTTCGTTTGGTTTTTGGCTTGGCCTGACCCTGTAAAAACTGGGTAAAAAGACCCTGCTAGGTTACCCTTCCTCTCACATTGCTATTGCTCGTACTCTGGCTAGTTTCCATTCCCCATCATGTGGAGCATATTGAAGTGTCCCCCAAGGGACCCCAATAATCAGGGTAACAACATCAACCACAGTTGCACAGCATATGCCATTCAAACCAAAACCGCCATGTCTAACAAAGGAGGAGGAGGAGGAGATATATGTACTCTTTTCAAGACTCATTCTGAGTTTCTGCCTCCCTGCCTTGACAGGGTTTTCAAAGTGAAAACTGGAAACTACCTTCAGTGGCTGCATAGAAGAGGAAATTTCAGCTGCTGCTGGTTGTCTCTCAAACAGGTAACAAGCAATGCCTGTCAGTTCTATAGAACTTTTAAAGACACAGGAGTGATATCCAGTTTTCACTTGGGCATCCCTATGCCTACAGGACCATAAAATCATAGAGCTGGAAGGGGCCTTATGGACCATCAGTTCCAGTCCCCTGCTCAGTGCAGGGGTTCCAGATAAAGCATCTCCAGACCAGAGAAGAGGCTTCAGGCCTTGAGATCTGTGAATCATACCAGGAACATTAAGTGTATTTGTGTGCATGTATTCTGAACTGGTTGCTTTGTTACTCCAAGGGAGAAACCCTATCCTGGGGTCTACAATTTTGATATTAAAGTATGATTCTGTGTGCCAGAGAGGTCCCCCGAAGGGGCACGTAGGCAGGCATGGTTGAAAGACCGAAAACCAGGTCAGGCCAGTAAAATCCCCTGTCATGTAGCCTCAGGAAACCTCAAGATGGGTAAATCTACAATAAGCAAAGGGTCCTCAGCCCCAAGACACCGACTTGAAGGGATTAGCATGTGTGCCTCAAGTTGAGCAAATATCCCATCAGGCAGGGACCAGAAGTCACACCACAAAACACAACCGAAGATCTGGAGACTTTGGCAACACCTAATAATCCCAACACGCAAAGAAAATTACCAATGTGGAGCTTCATGCCCACTGCAACACCCATTGTTCTCCCCAGGAAAGGATTAGTCCTCCAGGTACTTTTCTCCCTACAAATAGTCCCGGCTTCTGAGTGTTTCTTCGGATCGCTCCTGGTTACCCCAGCTGACCATCGCTCTGTTTGCCGAGCAATCCCCTCAGCCCTCTCTGTGCTGAGCCCCACTTCTTCGCTGCCTTCTCGGATCCAGGACTTCAGGACAAGGTGTAGTATTACCCCAACAACACCCCTTCAATGCTCCCTCTGTCCAATTTCCTCTCTCTTGCTTCTTAATAGGTCTTGGGTACGTGTGGGTGAGAGTGTGTTGGTGCGTGAGACTTCCCTTCAATAAAATCATTTATTGGACATTTTTGTTTGGTTTTTGGCTTGGCCTGACCCCGTAAACACTGGGTAAAAGACCTCGCTAGGTTACCCTGCTTCTTGCATTGCTATTGCTTGTGCTCTGGCTAGTTTCCATTCCCCATCATGTGGAGCACATTGAAGTGTCCCCCAAGGGACCCCAGAAATCAGGGTAACAGCTTAGTACAAGGGAAGCAATTTTATGAAGTCCTACAGCTTTGTCCAATATTCCTCCCTATAGGAGCTGAGTGTGTCACCCTTTGAACATGTCCACACACAGGTGATCTTCTCTGGGCAGATACTAGGGGATGACAAATCCCTCCAAAATCTGAGTCACCCCTTGCCTCTCTCCCCCTGTTTTTTCTTCAGCTTCTCTGCAGTTCCAACCCGCAGATCCTTTTATGGTCTTGTTAGAAGTAAGGAGGGGGGCAGAATGGTGGAACCGGCAGCCTGCCAGGTTGTGTATGTGTGTGTAGTGTTCCCACTTTATCTGAAGAACCACAAATTATGCAACCCAAGCTCTTGGCCAAGTGACAGAAGGGAAGCAATTCAGAAAATTGAGCTGCAAGCCAGCCTTCTAACTCTTGGTATGCCAGAGACCTCCTGTCCTGATGTGTTTCAGTTCAGAAGTGGGTACTCTGTGTACCACCACTCCTGCTCCCACAATTCCTCATCACTGGTCAGGCTGGCTGGATCTCATGGGAAGTGGAGTCTCACAGCACATGCTGGGCTGCAGGTTCTCCAGCCCTGGCCTAGATACTTTGAACAGGTACCATTGCTTCACCAACCTCCCACTTCCAGAAGTGGAACAAGACAGGCAGCTGATGCTGAAGCAGGACTAACAGGGATGGAGGGAACTTCTCCAGGTCTTGGCCTGATGTGGTTTTATCTGCCCACATGGAGAAGCAGATAGTTTTAAAATGGTGGCTTGGCCTGATTGGTGTAACACCTTATGGACTCAAGGAAAGGGATTGTGAGGCACGAAAGCGTATGCCAGAACAAATGTCTTTTTTAAAAGTAGCACAAGGCCACAAGTGCTTTTACTTCTAGTGGGTAAAGTGTGTTCTTGGGTTATAGTTCTCCACCATCCTTGACTATCATTGGTTCTGTTTGCTAGGAATGGTGAGTCCTGCCTGTAGTCCAGCAACTGCAGGACTTAATGCTTTACAAAACAGGAGGGATGTTTCTCTCCACTAGATGGAGCCAGTGACTCTCCACAGCAAAATCTGATAAGAAAGGGGCAGGGGGATTGGATCTTTTTTCTCAGGAGAATGGAATGGAATTGCCATCTATTCCTAGGAAGTCATGGTGATGAAAATTAATGATATATATCAGGGTGGGAATCACACAATCCTCTATAATTTGGCAGATTGCAACTCCTTCAACTCTTCACCATTGGCTGTGTTATCTGGGACTGGTAGGAGTTGAAATCTAACAACATCTGGAAAGCCACAGCATTCCCACCCCCCTGACATCCATCCATCCGTCCATCCATCCATCCATCCATCCATGCATCCATCGTATTTATTTATCACCTCTTATCCAACGAGGGCCCTCAAGGTAAGACACAACTGATTTAAAAGCATTAAATAAATAACTAAAGTCAAGATAAAAACAATCCAAACTCTGCTCTAACTATAGTTTTAAAACCAGGCAAACAGTTTAAAAAATGGCAAGAGCAGGCATCACCCAATTTTAAGAGCCAAAGGCCATGTGAAACCACAGTATTCATTGCCTGCTCTCAGATGCACAGAGTATAGAAGGTAATGATATTTATATCTCAATGACTCCCCTCTCATTTTATCCTCATAACAACCTTGTGAAGTGGCCACACTGACAATGACTGGCCCAAGGTTACTCAGTGGATAAGAAAGGCTTGAATTTGGATCTGCCAGTTCTAGTTCAGCATTTGAGCCATTATCCCATTCTGATCTAAAGTTAAATAAATGTAAGATTTCGCTGGTATAAGGTTTAACTGAAACTTCAGGGAAGATAATGTCCTCCCTGAATTTGGAATGTGTTCTCAGAATGCTGTCAAAGCAAATGATGGCAGAATTTACTTTTAAAAAAAAGATGTGTATGGAGGGGAGGGGGCAGTGACTTAGACCTGCATGGAAGACCAGCTCCTTAGTACTACTATGTTTATGTAACTTGGCCTTTTCTGTAGCAGCACCCCCATTGTGGCACTTCCTACCAAAGGAAGTTAGGCTGTTCCAGTTCTTTTGAGCTCCCAGCAGGCAGACAAAACAGTGTTAGTCCATGTGGCTTTTAATGTTTGAAATTGCTGTGTATTAAGTGTATTAAAATTGCATTTTAAAGGCTGATTTGAGACTGCTTTTATCTTTTCTCTCTGAAGTATTTTAATGTATTTTTTAAAATGTGTGTTATGTTTGCGTTGTTTTAATTGTTTCTGTTTGTTCATCACCTCGGGAGCCCTTGTGGGCTGGGAGACAATATAGACTCATCTTCAACAAACAAAAAGCAGTACTAACAGAAAGGGGCAGTGTTGCAACTGTGTCGCAATACATGCTCGGGGGGGGGGAATACAGGACATTCCCTTCACATGGTGCTTCTCTCCCAAAAGTCTGTGAGCTGTGTGACCAAAGATGGGAAAGTGGAGTGGTACAGTACATGCTGTGCATAAAGTATCAGATTCTTTACATGGCTGTCTTTATTGCTGAAAAGGATCAGGTCATAGGCAAAGGCGCTTCTTTGCTTGAGAGCCTAGTATCAGACAACTTTTGGCATTGTTGCATCTCTGTGATAAGAGAGGATTCACCTGTGGAATTTCTGCCTGCATCCCCTCCACTGTTAAAAAACCCAAGAGTTCAGCCAGGGAGAAGCAAGATGAGAAGACAGTGCTAAGGTTGGGGTGTGCCTATCAAATGAGTAGTAGGAGTAGCAAGACATTCTAACGACACTTCCTAGAAATGAATGTAGCTATGCAGTTTTTCATAGCAGGCTAAACAATCCGGTGACCATCGGCACATAAAGTTGCCAGATTGAAATCTAGAAGGGGCTCCTGTACCTTTAATGGCTGTACAGAAGAGGGAATTCAGCCACTGTTGCTTGTTACCTTCTGTGACAAGCAACACCCTGCTGATGTTCCTTCTTCTACACAACTATTAAAAGTACAGGAACCCTCTCCAGTTTTCTGACAGCCCTATGACACAGTCCCCATGGAAGATGGTTTCCACGTTTGATGCAATCTTTAGTGTAGAATCACTGGTTCCCTCAGTGAACAGGGCTGGTCACACTGTTAGACAAAGGCCCTTTCCGCACCAGCCTATTAAAACGGTGCAGAGTGACCTTCAGCGGAGGTCATCTGCACCGTGGAGTGGACTGGGGCGGACTACTTTCGTAGTTCTGCACTTCAGTCCACTCTGGAGTGACTGGAACTGGTTGCACAGCGTGCTTTTTAAAAACCTCTTTTAAGAGGTTTTTAAAAAGTACGGAGCCGCAACCCCATGTCGCTCCATCGCTGTGCTCCGGTGCAGATTTGCAGGCATGCACTAGTGCATGCCTGCGGATCTGCCAGGGGCAGGCTTTAGGCTGGCGAGCTTCTCTGGTTGATGGAGAGCCTCCACCAACTGGAAGTCGCCATTTTGGACACTGGAGCAGTGCGGAGCAACAAGCTCGCACTGCTTCTCGTCAGGACGGACCCAAACGGACCCACCAAAAAGCCGGTGAGTAGCAGCAGGGAGCGTTTCCCTTGCCGCATGCGGAAAGGGCCATAGTGAGCCAACTGCCTCCAACAGGGGTCTTTTTCTGCCATCTAAAGGACAGCAAAATGTCATTTATTTAATTTTAATGGTCAGGGATGGAGAGAGCTGCTTATGCAATTCTCTGCTTCATGTGTCAGGTATTAGGCACTATGATTTCCGTGGGTGTAAGAGAGGCATTTGCTACTGTCCCTCAGGCAGAAAACTATTTTGGGCTACTTCTGTTAAAATTCCCAAATGCTGCTTCATGAGAGTGAATGGCCTGTCCACCCAGAACCTGTTCATGCTATGCAATAATAGCGCTATGATCCCCCATTAACTTCCATAGCAACATCCTATGGAATCCTGGGATTGGCAATTGAGGGAGGGACCTTTAGAAACCTCAACCAGGGAGCTCCTCCTCTGACCAAAACTACAAGCCCCAGAATTCCACAGGGTGCAACTGGTGACAGTTAAAAAGGGGAACACAGCACTATAACTATATAGTGTGAAGGGACCCTGGTGTCTTCCCCCTCTGACCTCTAGTCTCTGACCAATGTTTCTTTTGGGCTCTTTAACCAGATAGGAAGAGGATGGAAATGAGGAAGAAAAAAATCAATATATGTATGGATGGGGGAGAGGTTGTGTTGAAGAATCAGCAAAGAAAAGTTTAATGGGTTCCCTCGTGCTCACAGTTTCTCTTTTGCAAAGGCACCATCCCAGGCACTGGGAGTGAGAAGGAAACATGGGTCTCATCACCATGGCTGTTCTACCCTTTCTTAGCATGCAGAACCTCAGGTCTTTGTTTTCTAAGGAGGCTATGAAGTCACAAAACTTTTGAGAGCCCGTCCTGGCACATGTTAGAATGCCCTCACCCTGGGAGCCCTAGGCAGCTGGCTGTTTCCAGCTTCACTGAACACCTGGAATCCCTATAAAAATTATTTCCTCATTTTTCACCTTTTAAATCTCTCAAGTCATCACACTTGGTGGATGCAGATTGCCCCAAGGGGATGCCCAACTTCCCACGCCATTCTCCTCTCCTGAGAAAACTGGGTGGGGGGAGCACAGTGCTTTTTTAAGCACCTTAGTTGGCTCAATAAAGAAGCAGGAGATGATGAATGTCACTCCATTCAGTATGTGCCCTGGCATGGGGGTAATCATTAGATTAGGGGTTTTCTTTTGAAAAGGACTGGACAGGGTGAGAACTTCATATTCAGAAGCACGGTGCCTCTAAACAAGGCTGGCTCTGGGTTTGAGGGGAAAAATACCCTCAACAGTGCACCCTCCTACATCTTTTGCCCCAAGAGCAAGCAGTGACTTCATAACTTCCAACTCTCCTGAATTGATAAGGACAGTCCCCATGATAGGGACAGTCCCCCTCTGTTGACCCACTTTTTCAGCTGCTAATAAAATGTCCCATTTTCTCTCTCTCCTCCCACTTTTTCCCTTTGTTTTTAGCTTACTTCAGATGCTGCAAGCTGAGTTCAAAATGCAAAATTAACTGAGCAGGGAGAGGAGAAGAGGGGGCAAAATCTCTCCCTTCCCAGTAGACTCGCGAAAAGCAAACCACTGCAGCCTCTCCTAGCTTGTGTGTTCTTCATTAGCAACTCTTGCCATCCTGACCATACTCTGTTGTTGCTTGGCCACACGCATCCTAGTTTTCATAAAGTATGTGTTCTCACTGATCTGATTAGAATTAATCACTGAAATTTCCCAGGGCACTGTGAAAAGTTAAAATGGTAGCTATCACCAACAGCATGGAAGCTGCTCTGTTTCCCAAAATGCCCTGAACTGACACAGTGCTTAATTTCCCATAGTGCCTTGGACTGGCACTATGACACATGCAACTACACCTGAATCTGACAAAGAGATGGGGGTGTTTATTCATGACGGCTGGGGAAGGGTACAAAGGGCTGCAGAATCACAGAAGGAATGGTACAACTGTACTGAGTCTGTCTGACTGTCACTCTCCATTTTTGATGTGATTTTTACTGTTTAGCTTCTTATCCTGAATTCCCACTGTGTGGCCAATGGCAGTCCACGTGATGACAGACTTCTTTGGTACTGCATATTTTACTGTTGTCCAGCAGCCTGATTCTCCATAGAAATTATTTCTGCTGACACATGCCCTCCAGCATTTTGCAGATGAAAACCAAGATATGCATGCCAAAGCAACATCAGAGTGTGGTCAAGATGGTAAAAGTCATTAATGAGGAAGAACACACAAGCTAGGAGAGGCTGCGGCAGTTTGTTTTGCCTGAGCCTCTTGGGAAGGGTCTCCTCTCCCCCGTTCGGTTCATTCTGTGCAAACTACTTCGATTCTTTGAACTCAGTTTGTAGCCATCAAAGTAAGCTGATCACAAAGTGGGAGGAGGAAAGAGAAACTGGGACATTTTAAAAGCTGCTGAAAAGTAGAATAACAGAGGATTAAACAGTAGACCGTTCCTGCCAGATTAGGATAGCTGTTGGGTATGGTTGACATCACTAATTCCTGCAGCACTTGCCTGGCTTTTGGCACAACAGTCTTCTTTTGGCTTCTTGCTGATTGTGTCTAAAACTTCATCCACAGGGCCTGTGCTCTTCCAACAATCCTAACAGTATTGCTCCAGATTTTGCTACCTGAGGCAAGGATAAGATGATGCTCCCCTACTCCATTTAGTGGAGTAGGAATTGTGCAGCTCCCCAGACAATATTGGACTGCAACTCCTATTGGCCTTGTCGCATAGCCAATGAGGAGGAATTTGGGAGTTGCAATCTGAAAACATGTGAAAAGAGAGACAATTCCCACCCCTGCCACAGGCAGCAGTTGGCTGGACCACCAACTGAATCTTGTTTGAGTAATGGGAAAGGGACTATGTCCTCCACCAGTTCTGAGGCTGTAGGTTCAGGTTGCATAAAATAAACAGCTCTGTCATCTGATGGTGGACAACAGCTGGGAAGGTCCTAGACTGCAGTTCTCAGCATTCCTTTCCATTAGCTGTGCTGACTACGACTGCTGGGAGTTCCAGTCCAGGTTGTGTGCTCAAAACAACAGGGGGAAAAGCCAGTGCTGAAGGAACAGCTGGGACCCTGCCATCCCCATCTCCCATGGCTTCAGTCTGACTCATGGTAGAGTTGGCCTCCACCCCAAGCTATCCTTTACTGCCTTAAAGGGGTTTGGTAGCTGGATGTGCTTGGCTTGAACGCTGCAGCAGTATTGGCTGGAAGAAGCTGGAAATAAGTTGGTTCCCTGGTGGGCCAGTAAACACGGAGGGCTAATTGTTTCCTGATGTCCCATGTGAGAAGGCATGAAATTTCTTGGCAGAAAACATCATGTTACTGTTACATCATGTTCTTCTTCGTGGTCTCTGTGCCTTCATACACTAGGAGCTTTAGCGCCTGCGCGGTAGCGTTCGGAAACTTCTAGAGCTTGTTCGCTTGGCGGGAACCCCTCCCCCACGCCGGTACTGCGCATGCTCCTCCCGCCGAGCAACGGTCTCTCCTCAGTTCTTTCTCGTCCGCCGCCGCGTACGGAAGGTTCTTTAGTTTGTTCCTCTCACGTCGTGCTTGGCTTGCTGTTTTTCACGGTTTTACGGACTTTCGGACTGTCTTTGACCTCTCTTTTGGACTCCCCCTTCGGTTTTCGTCTTTTGGATTTCGGAGTTTGGCGTTTCTTCGTCTTATGTCCGCGCTCTTTAAGAAGTGCGTGTCCTGCGGCCGCAAGGTTGCCCTCAACGACGGCCATAAGGAGTGTCTCTTCTGTTTGGGCGAGTCCCACAACATCCGGACTTGCCCAATTTGCAGGGATTTTACTCCGCAAACTCTTCGCAACCGCTCCGCGAGAAATCAAATCTTTTTGTTGGGAGCAGTCTCTGCGGGCGATAGACGAGACCTCCACCTCCAAGATGGCCGACAAGAAGACGACCACGCCATCGACGGTATCGGCGGCTCCGTCCGTCCACCTCGTCGGTATCGGGCTCGGTACCGGCGAAAACGCCGATCTCGGCGTTACCGAGGATCCCGAAGCTGTCGGCGGCTGCCAAGTCAGCTAAAGGATCCTCGACGGCGAGGAAGGCTGAGGCTCCCCTTACGGAGACGCCTGCAAAAAAGCGCCCTGCTCCGGACGGAGGCAAGGGCAAGGAGAAGGAGAAGAAGAAGAAGAAGAAGGAAAAGAAGCGCTCCCCGGCTGGGGACGCTCAACCTCCTACTCCTCCTCCTACTCAGCAGCCTTCCAAAGGGCGAGGCGAGTCCGTCGACCTCTCGGAGGATGAGATCGAGGACGTTCCCCAACAGCGCCCGGACTCGCCTGTGGCAGACCCTCCAACCCTGGTGGAGGAGCGCCACCGCCCTCTTAGCCGTCGCAGGTCGGCCGACCTGCAGCAGAGAGAGCCCTCTGCTTCTCCGGAGCGGCGTTCGACCTCCTTCAGGTCCCGGTCCCGCTCTTCCGAGCGTCCGGTGGCCTCGCCGCCTCCGAGGGAGACAGAGGAACAACCTCGCTCGTCTCCTCAAGATACACCTGGGGTCCTACGTGGCCAGGTCGCGAGGGAATCTGAGTGGAGAGAGCGCCCGGCCTTATCGGTCCCATTCGCCATCGTACCGGGATCGTCCCATCGGGGCCCAGTCGCTGGGAGACCTTCCGGAGGTCCCGGTCACCTCGTCGACAGCGCGAATCGCGCTCGCCTAAGGGGGGGGCCGGTCCCGTCGACGCCGAAGCCGACCCCCGTGGGCCCGCCGCTCCTTCAGCCGCTCTCCCCCCCCTCGATATCATAGGGCGAGGGAGCCTTACCACGGTATCGGGCGATATCGCCACCTCCTAGGGTCACGGCGACGGCGACGCCCCCTGGAGTCGGTGGTGACTAGCGGGCTACGACGACGTCAGCCTGCCAGACTACCCCGGTCACCACCAAGAGGGTGAAGTCCGTGGTCAGCCATCCCAAGCGGGACGCTGCTGCTCCCCCCCCCGGCTGCGGAGAAGCCTAGGAAGGCAACACCTGCGGCGACTACGAAGGAGCCGGAGAGCGAGGGGGAGAGGACTCACCGAGCTCGGAGTCGTACGACTCGAGTCGGAGTCTGAGGTGTCTGAGGCGGCCCCCCAGGAGTCTCCTCCGTTGGGTTTGGGGCCCATCCCAGATTCTGCTCCAAAAGACGTCCACCAGTTCTCTGCGATGCTGCTCCGCATGGCCACTACCCTCGGCCTTAGACCCGCCGATGCGGAGCCGGGGTGACGATCCAGCCTTCTCCGTTTTCGAAGAAGCGACCTTCCACGGCCCCGTGCCTCTCCTGCCCCGGGTATCCAGACTGGTGAAGGCCGCCTGGGATAGACCGGCCTCGGCTCAGCCGATACCGCGGGTTAAAAACCCCCTCCGGGTGAGAAGGATAACGCCGGTTATCTATTTAATCACCCTGCACCGAACTCTGTGGGCGTGAGTCCCGCAGACGAAAGGCTCCGGCAGGCAACACACCACCCCGCCGGACAAAAAGGGGAGGAAATTTGGGCGCCTACGCAAGGAGGTTCTATTGGCTGCCTCCTTGCAGTAGGGTGTCCAACACTCAGGGTTCCTCGCGGCATACCTGAAGAAGGTCTCGATCGCCTGCAACCAGCGATGGAAGCGGTACCGGAGGGAAACCGCCAAGCCTCCTCCGTGATCTTCAATGAGGCTATCTCCATCGCTCGGCACCGATGGCCTCCTCCCCGGGACGCAGTGGAGATCGCCTCCCGGGTCATGGCGGGATCCGTCGGCCTCCGCCGCCATGCTTGGCTTCGACCGGCCGCATCCAGGAGGACACCAGAAGGGGGATTTTTTTCCCCCTTCGACGGTGAAGGCCTATTCAATTCGTCCACAGACGAAACTTTTGGGCAATCTCGTCAAGGCGAGACTGACCGCAAAAAAGATCGGGCTGCAGCCGGCCACGCAGACCCGCAGGGCCTCCACCTTCCGACCATCCTGGCGACGATCTTTCCCCCTCGTCGTTCCAGGTCGGCCCAGTCTGGACAGTGAGACCGTCCTCCGGCTCATGGGGCCCGACGCACGTTTGGCGGCGCCCGCCTTTGTCGAAGAAGTCCTCCTCCGAGACAAAGTCTCGGTTTTGACGTGCCTGGCAGGACCCCCAATACCCACTCTTCAGCCTACCATCAGCGCTCGGAGACCGACCGACCTCGCTCGACACCTAGCGGAGTGGCAGTATGTCACTACGGGCTCTTGGTCTTTCCATCGTCCGTCTTGGCTACCCCATCGAGTTCTCGATATTCCTCCTCGCGGCGTTTTTTCTCCACGCCGTCGAGTCCGGCCCTCCTGGAAGGATCCAATCCCTCCTCCAGAAAGGGGCGATCGAGCGGCTCCCGCAAGAGGCCAAGACCACCGGCTTCTTCTCCAGGTACTTCACGGTACCGAAAGCCGACGGTACCCTCCGGCCGATCCTAGACCTCAGAGGGGTGAACTACTACATCCGCCCCAAAAGGTTCAAGATGGTCACGATCCCCGTCGATCCTACCCTTCCTACATCGAGGGGACTGGTTCGCCTCCATCGATCTCCGAGACGCATACTTCCATATCGCCATTCGCCCGCAGCACAGACGGTACCTCCGCTTCGCAGTCGACGACACCTGTTACCAGTACAAGGTGCTGCCGTTCGGACTCTCGACTCCCCAAGGGTCTTCACCAAGTGCAGGGCCCCCGGGTTTATCCTACCTGCGGACGAAGGGCGCTTCCGTCTTCCCCTACCTCGACGATTGGCTGTTGGTGGCGTCCTGCAAACAGAGACTTACCACGACGTCCACATGACGTTGTCACTCCTGACCCGCCTTGGTCTACGAGTGAATCCGAAGAAGTCCCACCTCGAGCCGGCGAGGTTTTGGACTTCATCGGGGCGACGCTCGACTCGACCTCCGCCAGGGCGTACCTACCAGAGTCTCGAGCACAAACTTTGATCCGGGCCGCCGCTCACGCTCGTACGGCCCCGACGTTATCTGCGAGAAGCGTCCAGCAGCTCTTGGGCTACATGGCTGCGACGACCGCTGTGACATATCTCGCCAGGCTGAGAGCAAAACCTCTTCAACACTGGTTCGTCCGCATTTCGACCCCCTGCGAGACGAACAGACACTCCGACTGCAGCTGCCGGGAGACGTCCGCTCATCCCTCCGATGGTGGCAGGGACGCAATCTCATGTCGGGGATGCCTTTCCAACAGCCGACACCGAAGGTGACGGTAACGACCGACGCCTCCCTGTATGGATGGGGTGCCCACTGCGGCGATCTCAGAGTCCGCGACAGATGGACCGACGACGAGACCGCTCTCCATATCAACGCGCTGGAGCTGCTTGCCGTCTGGAAAGCCCTACGGGCGTTCCGCCATGCCGTGGCGGGGCGCACGGTCCTGATTCTGACGGACAACACCACCGCCGTCTGCTACATCAACAGACAAGGTGGGACTATTCCACGACCCTGCTCGACATCGCGCTCGGCCTGTGGGAATGGTGCATTCGCCTGCACACGCATCCCGTGGCGGTTCACCTGGCCGGGCAGGAGAACACCACGGCAGACGCCCTCGGCAGGGACCCTCATCCCATCACGAATGGTCTCTCTCCGGAGAGGCGTTCGGATTTGATTCGGGACCGCTGGGGCGAACCATCGATCGACCTCTTCGCGACCAGGGAAAACGCGAAGTGTCGCCGATTCTGTTCCAGAGCGGGCCACGATCGTGCCTCCATCGGGGACGCTCCAGTTTCCGTGGACCGGGGAACTCCTCTACGCGTTCCCGCCGTTCCCGCTGCTCGGCCGGACGATATCGAAGATCCTCGCCGACCGAGCCGACGCGATCCTGGTAGCCCCTTTCTGGCCGAGGCAACATTGGTTCGCACCCCTGCTACAAGCCGCGCGAGACGACCTGCTCCGGTTCCACCGACACCGGACCTGCTCTCCCACTCCGGCGGCCGAGTCCTCCATCCGGACCTGCCACGCCTGGCCCTCCATGCCTGGAGGATATCGCACTAGACGATCCCGTGCTCGGTACCGTCCTCGTCGCGGCCAGGAAGGAATCCACCCGTCGCAACTATCCAAGTGGCGACGCTTTCCCGACCTTCGCTAACAGAGGAGTGAGCCGGTATCGCCCGCGGGGCTCTCGACCGTCCTGCACTTCCTCCTGCACCTCCGGCAACAGGCCTGGCGTTTCCATCCCTGAAGGTGTATCTCTCCGTGATCGTGGCATACCAACCGCCACGATCTGCTGCCTCGGCCTTCTTCAGGAACGATACCGTTAAGCGGTTCCTGAAAGGACTTCATCATCTCTACCCGCCGGTATCGCCGCCGCTACCGCCGTGGTCCCTCTCGCTGGTGCTCTCGCAGCTGACGAAGCCGCCCTTCGAGCCGATGGCGACCTCGGATGACAGGCTCCTGACAATGAAAACTGCCTTCCTGGTAGCGGTGACCTCGCGAGGCGAGCGGGTGAGATACAGCTCTTCGTTCCGATGAGCCCTTCACGGTCTTCCACAGGGACAAGGTGGTCCTGAGACCTGACATCTCGTTCCTGCCAAAGGTGGTGTCCAGTTTCCATCTCAACCAGGATATCATCCTGCCTGCCTTCTTCCCGAACCCGACGACACCGTTGGAGCGGTCCCTCCACTCCCTGGACGTGCGTCGGGCATTGGCTTTCTACAAGGACAGGACTGCTTCCTTCCGACAGACGCCGCATCTCTTTGTTTGCTATGGGCGACGTCGGAGGGGCCTAAAAATGTCCACCCAGCGCTTCTCCAAGTGGGTGGTGAGGACTATTGAATTGGCGTATGAGCTCGCGAGGAAGCCTCCGCCAGTCCTGCTTCGAGCCCACTCCACCAGAGCTGTGGCTACTTCTGCGGCCCTCCTGCGAGGAGTTGACCTGCATGAACTCTGCCGTGTGGCGACCTGGTCCCAACCATCGACCTTCGTGCGCCACTACAGGCTCGACTGCCGGTCGCGCAGAGATGCCCGGTTTGGACGTGAGGTGTTGGCTTCCGTGCTGTAGGACCTGACCCGCCGTCCGACCGGTAAGCTACACAGTCTCCTAGTGTATGAAGGCACAGAGACCACGAAGAAGAAGAACAGGTTGCTTACCTGTAACTGTGGTTCTTCGAGTGGTCATCTGTGCCATCATACACACCCGCCCTTCCTCCCCTCTTTCTCAGGTCCCTGTAGGTTCTACGGCGGACGACAGAACTGAGGAGAGACCGTTGCTCGGCGGGAGGAGCATGCGCAGTACCGGCGTGGGGGAGGGGTTCCCGCCAAGCGAACAAGCTCTAGAAGTTTCCGAACGCTACCGCGCAGGCGCTAAAGCTCCTAGTGTATGATGGCACAGATGACCACTCGAAGAACCACAGTTACAGGTAAGCAACCTGTTCTTACTGCACAATTATCAGCACAATAGTGAGATGGGAGGAAAGTTCCCAGAGCAGGAATGAATAACTTCAGCGATTGGCAGGTGCTATATTGGTGTGCTGCTGAGAGTAGACAGTAACTGTACAGGTATAGCTCAATTAATGAAATTGATGCATTCTGGTTACTACTTCTTTAATAGAAATTTGGTTCCAGAGGCATAAGTAACAAGCAAAAAATAAGGATAGATTCCTGCATTACAAAAAAAAGGGGAACAGTGCAGTATGTTTCAGCAAACCATTTATCCAAAACTAACAATATGCACATGTAAAATGAAACAACTATGTCAGACGGCCCTTTATAAATAACTCAGTTCTATATATGACCTAAGCCATAACCTTTGACTTTTCACGGATTAAAACCAGGACATGTGTGGCTAAACGACAGCAGTGTGTGGTCAAAATGGCAAAAGCCATTAATGAGGAAGAAAAGACAAGCTAGTATACTCTGCAGAAGTTTGCGTTTACCTGATCCTACTGAGAAGGGTAAGGTTCTTCCCCTTCTCTCTTGCTGCTTCCCCATTGAATAAATTGAGTGCAAACTTGCACTTTGAAGTCAGTTTGCAGCAACTGAAGTTAGTTGAAGACAAAGGGAGAAAGTAGGGGAAGGAGAAAGAAACTGGGACATTTTATAAAAGCAGTTGAAAAAGTAGAATAGCAGAGGATTAATTGGGACAGTTCCTGCCAAACCCAGACAGCTGGAGTGTATGGCTGAGCACATCTTTTATCCCACTGCTGGGTGCTAGGTGTTGGTGTTGGGTGTTCAAACAATAAGACCACTCTCACCCCTGGGGACTAAACCACGCCAGGCAAGCGTCAGAGGGAAAATAGACTGTTCCACTGCAGTTCTTCTAAATATATGTTCAGTAAATCACATATCCCTTCTTATTATGAAGTGTTCAGCTAAAATACTCTGAAGTAGGCCTAGACAATGTAAGAAACTCCTGATGCTGTTGGAGTGCAAGTGCTATCGTTCCTGTGACCAATGGCTGAGCCAGCTAAAGATCCTGGGAATTACAGTCCAACAACATATGATAGATTCCAGGTTAAACAAAGTGGAACACTTCAGAAGTGAGGAGATTAGCACTTGGGTCTCCAGTGAGGTCTAGCCGTTTATGCTAGTCGTCGCTTAGTCTTTAAATTTTACAGCCTCACCACACAGCCAGTCTTAGCCATCATGTTTTCACCGAGTGTCTCTACAGGTACTATTAGATGTCTCTTTGTGACAGATTTCCTGTTCCTGTCAGTTATATATTTATTTATTTATAACATTTATTCCTGCTCTGCAGTTGGAAAAGTTCAGCTAAGAGGCTTACAGTCTAAAAATGACACAAAAGGAAAAAGAGAGGGGAGGGAAATGGAAAACAAGGAAATTCATACACAAGTCCTTACCATTATGAGGTTCCCCAGTCTGGCAGAATGACTGCAGAATGACGGGGACATGCAAAACCTGCTGGGGTTGGCTTCTTAGGAAGAGTAATGATGGTCGTGCTTTCCTATGTTTCCTTTTCCTTCTTTGCTTCTAATTTTTGTCCTGAAGCTGACTCACTAGGTGCAATAACTAGGTCCAATAACTTGTTCTTCAATAACTAGGTGTAATAACTGCTTGTCTTCTAATGTCTCCTGTTTCTCCTGTATATATTCCTGCTGGTAATTTTCACTGTGTAAAAATATTGTTCATCCCTTGTTCCTCTGCCAGATGCTGGTACCCAAACAGCACTCATTTGGATCTGCTGATTCTCCTCCTCTCGCAGGGAATGGTAAAAACATATTGGTCTTTCCTTAGTGCTTCTTTTTGTTGGTGTGCAAGCAAATCCAACAAATCTTTGGCCAACAGTTTGAGTCCAGCAGGGGTAGCTGGAAGAGTGCTATGCAGAAGTCATTCCATCAAGAGCTGAAGGCAGGAAACCATAGCAATTTCTAAGAGAGTCAGATTTGGATCTGTGTCATCCAACCAAGAGTTTCTCTGAACGTATGCTTGAAGGTATGAACTGTGTGCTCAGCTTGGCCATTGGAAATGGGGAGCCAAGGTGCTATTGGATAACTGGTGGGATGTAATGCTCTGTCAGGGTACCTATGCCGGTGTTGCAAGAAGTCAATCCTGCTGGCTGTTTCTCAGCTGCACAACTGGTGCCACTTTGCCAGCGAGTGACTAGCTCCACTAATGCTTCTGGGTGCCATCTGATTGGTGTTGTACAAGCAGAAAAGAAGGAGCCATTGTGGTCTCCTGGACAAGGGTAAACACTGCTCTTTCTTCTGTGGATATGCAGTGAAAGGGTTGCCATTGCACAGCTGGAGCAAAAGTGTTGCACAAGAAGGCACAGGATCTCTCCTTGTGCGATAACCAGAAGAAGATCTACACTCTTATTGCTGTGGGTTGTGTCAGGTTAAGTCACTAACAGGATCCTGGTGTGGAGAGCCAGGACTGGGGTGTAGGATGGAGAGATCTCACTTGGTCACAAATTGTTTCATCAGTGAGTTCGTAGACGGGATAATCGCATCAAGTTCTTTAGGAAGTCATGATGGCAACTCTGGGGGCTGTGGTGTGCTTGGGCTTTATAGGATAGGCTGCAGGGCTCTCCTGATTGCCACTGTAGCCTCTGACGGATTGTCAGCATTACTTCCATGCTGGGCCCATGCTAATGCAATGGAGACATTCTGGGGTGGCCAGATGGCTTCCATGGCAGTGGGGTGATGAATCAGCTTGTGCTTTTAGGGCACCTGTTCGAGGAGCTGTCCAAGGTTCTGAACACTCTGAAAACTCTCTCCTCCCACAAGCTCAGTGCTTTGGATAACTTATTTTAAACTTCAGACTAAAGCCTGGAACAAATTCATTGCTCCACTTACAGGGGAGACACCAGTTATCAGTGGATACACCTCTGGCTCAGTTTGTGTCTGTTGGCTTTCTTTGTGTATGGGCAGCTTGTGGGTGTCACTGCTGACATAATTCCATCTTTATAGGTTTTGGCAGTGTTTCCAGGCCCATCTGCCACTCTTATGCCATTTTGGGTTTATTTCAGGCATTGTGCTTTCCCTTCCCATGCTGTGCTGGGTAACCACTGAAAATGGGAAAAAAAACCATTTTGCCAATGTGTTTAGGAATAGCCCACTTCCTAGATGGGCTTAACTAGTGTACAAGAAAATTGTCTTATATTTACTTTCTCAAAAAAATGGAGGTAACCTCATTGGCTACGATACTACCACTGCGCAAAGCTCCAGTTTTCACTCTGGCAACCCTAAAAATACTTATGAGGATAATAGCTTTATTAGGGCAATTCAAAAATCACCAAAACTGGGCAAGCTTTTGAGCTCTCTAGATACCTTCATCAGAGAAGATATTACAAAAGGTAGGTATACACATCAAATACACTTGTGTTAAAAGATAGTTGAAAAATCCACTGTTTGATGGATCGAATGAAAGTGGTAATGTCATTAGGTAATACAATTGTATTCTGTTTACAACTGATCTGCCAGCTAAAACGTTTAAAGCAAACAAACAAAAACAAACAAACAAACAGTCTCTAACTTTGTAATAAAATGCCCACTTGATTTAGCAATATTCTCTGTTTTCCGAAAGTTCTGGGAGACCTGCATGGTACTACAGATGCAAATGGAGTTCCTTCGAGCTGCTAGATTTTTCAAAGGAAATGCTTTCCTGAGGGGGAAATGCTGTGATTTACATTTACTGCTTTGTCCCTAGAGGGAGTTTTTGTTCACTGAATGTTACCAACATGGCTTGTTGGTAATCTAATTAGCACAGAGTCTGCATTCAGCTAACTTCCTGCCTCATCAAAGGGAGCAGATATAGCTAAGCAAACCCGCACCTCACAGTGCAACATCGATTTTTTGCCCCTTTTATCTCCTTCCCTATCTCTCTCCCCGCCACTTTATATACTGAACATCAGTGCATGACAAAGAGTCCTTCGAGACTTGAAAGATTGCATCCAGCCTTTTTAATTCTGTAGGCAGGGTGAGTGTGAAACATTTTGCTGCCTGAAGTAAAAGACAAGATGGCATCATTTTCCCATTTCACGCTGAGAAGGGGCTGGACTGACATACCAGATCTCAGAGATGAAAACTGGGGCACATCTAGCCAAACAACATCAGAATGTGGTCAAGATGACACAAGTTATTAATGAGGACAAACAGGGAAACTAGGAGAAACTACAGCAGTTTGCTGTTGCCTGAGCCTACTGGGAAGAGCAAGACTCCACCTTCTCTTCTGCTCGCTTTTCCTCTCCTCTCCCCCAGCTGAGTTAATTACACCTTGGGGTCCACACTTGGAGAAAGGTGAAATATAAATGAAATAAATAAATATAAATGAAATAAATACTTTTTAAATGCACTTTTTAAAAACACACCAGTATTTCAGAGATATGACCAGACAATGTTAAAGTATGGCCAAGATGGCACAAAATTCTTAATGAGAAAGAACAGAAGGCTTTGAGATGATGCAGCAATTTGCTTTTGCCTAAGTCTACTGGGGCAGGCAAGTTTCCACTCCCCGTCTTCTCTCTATCCTGCTTGAGTTAACTGAGTGCAAACTACTTTGAACTCATTTTGCAGCAACGGAAGACAAAAGGGGAAAGTGGGAGAGATTTGGTCCAGCTCTCCAATTACATTATCAGGTCTGGTAGATAACATTGTTTGAGCTCCAGTGTTGAGGATTCAGCTACACATCTTCCAGCCTTATGAGGAGCGGTTTAGGGAGCTGGGTATGTTTAATCTGCAGAAGAGAAGGTTAAGAGGGGACATGATAGCCATGTTTAAATATCTGAAGGGATGTCATGTCAAGGAGGGGGAGGGCTTGTTTTCCACTGCTCCAGAGACTAGGACAAGGAGCAACAGATTTAAGCTGCAGGAAAGGAGAGTCCACCTGAACCTCAGGAAGAACTTCCTGATGGTCAGAGCTGTCCACCAGTGAAATCTGCTGCCTTGGGGTGTGGTTGAGTCTCTTTCTTTGGAGGTTTTAAAGCAGAGGCTGGATGGCCATCTGTTGAGAGAACTTTGATATGTGTTCCTGCATGGCAGGGGGTTGGACTGAATGGCCTCTGCGGTCTCTTCCAACTCTATGATTCTATGATTCTATGACACAGCAAATTAGTTTGAGGGACCCAGGACACGTTGTGGGTCATCTATACCTTTCTCTTCCAACGCCTCCAGGGATCAATAAGGCTAACTGCAATCTTTTTTGAAGTTGCTCCTGTGGCAGCCTCCTCTTTATTTATTTCCTTATGGACTCTTAGGAAATTTACCTGGCATCCCCTGCCTTGGAATTTATGACTTTGCTTATGATCTGAAATAAACCTAGATTTGAGCAGCGGGGCTTACAAGCTGTAAAATTTGTTTCACATGGAGTTCCAGGCAAAATGGACCAATTTTCTGGGAGGAAAAATGCCAAGGGTTGCCAAACTTGCATGGAAGTTCCTGAACTTGCCTGAAAATGTGCTGGATGTAAGCGTAAGTGCAAATATAAAGTCTGATCCAAATCAATTCATCAATGTGCATAAATGTGTTTTGGTAACTTCAGTGAACAAGAATTCCCTCGAGGGACAAAGCAGTCAATGTAAATTATAGCATTTCCTCCTTAGGAAAGCAGAGGGTGGGGTGGGGGACAGAACCCTAAATGTTTGAGAGATACCTAAAAAGCTGACAGATCAAGCACAAGACTGTACTATGGTTTTTGTTCTGATCCCATTATGTAGCCCTCCAAGTTTGGTGACTTGTGATCAAATCATGTAGATTTGTTTGGCACAGCAGGCACTTGATATCACAGTATAGATTGTATCATGTGAGCCAGCATGGTGTAGTGGTGTGAAAGTTAGACTAGGACTCTGGGAAACCAGGGTTCAAATCCCCGCTCAGCCACAGAAACCCACTGGTGCAAGTCACATTCTCTCTGCCTTAGAGAAAGGCAAATGTCCTCTGAATGAATCTTGCCTAGAAAACCCTATGGGAGGATCACCATACATCTTAGTCGACTTGAAGGCGTGTAACAGTAAATCTTTCTCTAAAAATAGCACTCAAGGAAGCTAACAACAATGAGCAAATCTAGCCAGAATGCAGATTTGTAATTAAAGCATAAAAACGCAATCCATCTGGAGAAGGGAAAAAGCACACAATTAAAAACTATCAAAACACCAGGAGGTACCTCCCAGGGTGCACTGGGATGACAGCACCTGATTTTATATATATATTTATATATTTATTTTGTGATGGTGGGGTGACAGTAGGTCTAAGCAGCTCCCGGCTGTTTCTGCCTGCAAAGTATAGCATGGGTTTGCTGAGCTGAGAATGAGGCACTGGTTTCTCTGCAACACAGTGGAGTCAGGGGTTCAAGATCCAGCCATGAAAACCAAGTAAGAAATGCTGAGACTAGGCAAATTGCCGGAGCACATGGAGGGTGAGCGGGTGGGGGTTGTTTGGAGGGATAACAGTTTTTAAAAATAATATTTTTATTGACATTTATTAACATGTATTAACATACAACATGTATTATAGGAATTACAAAGAAAGTAAACAAACAGAAAGACAAACTCTAACTTCTAACTTAACAGTGGCCATTTGCACACTTGTCTGTTCTAGCGCTATTATTCCACTTGCAATGTTCTATGGAATCCTGGGGTTTGCAGTTTAGGGAGGGGCCATCCGGCCCCTCCCTAAACTCCAAACCCCAGGATTCCATAGGATGTTGAAAGTGGAAAATAGCAGTAGAACAGACTAGTGTGGAAAGGGCTATTGTCTTACCTATGCTAAACTATCCAAACTAAATTAAACTGAATTACAAATGAACTTCAAAGGAGCCTAAAATACATATAAATGACTTCTAACCCACAAACTTTTGGTTCTAAAATAATCTACAATATATACTACTTCTAGTGTTTTTCTCATTATCACACTACTGCCTAGTGTTCAGTAACTAAAGGGTTAACCTTCAAAACCAGTACAGTCCTTCCTCTACATTTGCAGGTTTGATCTTTCTGAATTTGATTATTTGGGAAGTGCACCTGCCTTCCCCCCATTCTCCTCCTCCCATTCCCTTGTTTTTTTTCGCTGGGCATGGAGAAGGAAGTCAAGTGCCTGGACAAAAGCCAAGGAAATGGGAGGAGGCGTGCGCATGCTTTCCTTCTGCCCTTTGGAGGCCCCCCTCCCATTCTCTTGCCACTAGTCCTGGTGCCGAGAACTCGTACTGAGGGAAAAGGCAAGGGAATGGGAGCGGGGCTCATGAAATCCTTTCTTTTCCCCTCTGGAGTTCTTCGTCCCATTCTCTTCCCTCTGGCCCAGGCACTGAGGTCAAAGCAGTGGTGGAGCTTGGAGTGTGCAGAGAGGGGATGGAAGGGGGTGGGGCTAAGACATGAGGGTTGTGGCCACTGTGCATGGGGGTGTGGCTGCGGTGCATAGTGACGTGGTCAGGGTGTGTGGGGGCATGGCTATGGGCCAAGAGAACTCCAGAAACATTGCTGCCTGGGGCAAATTACCACCTCACCCCATGAACCTATGCAACTGGTCAAAGGCAAGGGAATGGGGGAGGCTTGCCGAAGCCTCCTTTCTCCCCTCTGGAGCTCCCCGTTCCTATTCCTTTGCCTCTGGCCCCAGTGTGCAAAAGGCAAGGGAATGGGAAAGGGGAGCCCTGGAAGGGAATGGGGGGATTGTGTGTGTGGGAGTTATTCACAGTTTTTCCACTTTCATGAGAATTCTGTGCCCCTCACCCTTGTGAAAGTGGAGAGTCCACTGTAATTGATTTCTCCCCAACAGTCTCTTAGATATACAATCAATTTATTCCAATCATGTTTAAATTCATTAAAATAGTTAATTTATCAATTTCTGCCAAATCCAGCATCTTTGCCAGCCAGTTTTCACGCAAAGGAACAGCCACACTTTCCGACTTCTGAGCATACAGCACACTGGCTGCCATGATGGAAAGATAACAATTTTAAGGTGTGAGGGGTGGACTGAGACAGCGTGAGAGGTGGAACCCAGCATCCAGTCCTCCAAGCAATGCCGTAGTGGTTAGAAAGACATCACTCTGGGGTTGCTGGATCACGGCTACAGCTTGAACCACTTGAAATATTACCATCAACAGTTGGGAAACAGCTTCTGCTTAGAGCAGAGATGGGGAACATGTGGTTCATATGCCCCATCTGGGTCCCCTTGAGTGTTGCTGCATTCCCCCAAGAGTCTTTGCTGGCACCACTGTTGAAATCAGGCAACATGGCAGGCACCAAAGAAGTGCTGGTCTTCCTTCCACCTTGTTACTGTACCATTGAATTTTGGCACCAGGATGCAAAAATCTCTGCAAAACAAGCTGTTCCACTTTAAAGCAAGGCACATCTTTTAAAGTCAATAATTAGTGCTTCTGGAAGTGCTTTGTTGTCATTTGTCACCAAGTTGACTTCCACTTGTGGCAACTCAAAGCGCCCCAGTGCCTAGCTGTCCTGCTTGTGTTTCGCAGATTCAGGGTTGTGGTTTCCTCAGCTGAGTCAATCTTCCTCCTTTTCCTACTGCATTTTCACATTGCCCAGTATGATTGACTTTTCCAGCGAGTCACATTATCTCAAGATATGTCCAAAGGACAACAGCCTCAGTTGGGTAATTCTGGCTCCTGCAGAGAGTTCAGGCTTGATTTGCTTAGGATCCATTCCTTTGTCTTTTTTGGTAGTCCATGGTATCCACAGAAACTCTTCTCTAGCACCAGTTTCAAATTAGTTGATTTTCTCTTTGTTAGCTTTACCAGAAGTAATAATCAGCTTCAAAACAATACACTTGCTACCAGGCACCTTACTTTAAAGAAAAGTGCTTCTTTCAAAGGGGATTTTGTGGGTGTTTGGGGGACAGCAGTGCAGCAGCAGCAGGATTTGAGTGGGCCCCAGTGGGGAGCAGTACACCTTGCATAATGTTTGCAACCCTAAAATCAAATGTGCCAGTTCAGGCATACGGAGTGTCTCTGTGCCACCAGTCTGCATTGTTCATTTATGTGTGTCCTCCCCATGTTGTCTGCCTGTAGCGAGGGATGTCTGACAATTTGATTCTAGTGTGACATAGAAATACTTTGCATGGATGAATGAAGGAATGAGTTAATGGACAGAATAAACATCTCAGATGCACAGACAAGCACATCCCAGCTGCCTTGACAGAGTGCTGATGGCAACTGGTGCCAACCCAATGTGATGTCCTTCCCTTGAAGCTTATATTTGCATTCAGCTGAGAGAATATCAATTGGTATTATGTGCCTGGGCGAAATGGTTTGGGGTCAGGCTTCTGGCATGCTTGGAGACACCTAGTCTAGGCTCTTTGGCTGGCTCATGCTGCAAAAGGCTGCTAAATGATAACCCAGCTTCCATGTGGACCAGCTCCACTGTTAAACAGAAAGAGATTTGGGTGGCCTTGTCTGAGTATTATAACCTATGAAGCATCCCTTGACTGAAGTACTAATTCTGTTATGTGCGTTTCTATTGCAAGCAAGGGTTGGGAGGTGGTTTGCTCAGAAAACCCAGTGGAGCTGACCCTTTTTCCACATACGGTAATCTGGATTTCCACTAGACGGCAGCAGACATCAGCACACAAAAAAGGGACAAGAAAGGGTGTGGTGATGTTGCATTCACATAGTGGCGTCCCACTCCCTTCCCCGTGCGTCTCTCGTCCACCCTGGCCACCCTGTCTCTCCCTGCAGCCCTTGTAAATCACAGCAGTCGGCTGCCAAGTACAAACTAATTCAATCTGCAAGCAGCCAGGAGCAAGAAACAAGGAACCACAGAGAGAGAACAAGCAGGGGCTGGGGAGGGGAGGCTGAAGGTGGTTCTGTGAAAGACATCCACAAAGGCACAGAAAGAAGGAAGGAAGAAGA
>CAOLHI010005507.1:0-65550 GCA_948474755.1 Ctenosaura bakeri
GGGGAAGGCCCGGCTGGGCCAGCCGCCGCCCCAGAGGCTGCCGCCGCCGCGGGGGAAGGCCCAGACGCCTCGGGGGCTGCCGCTGACGTGGGGAAAGGCCCGGATGCCTTGGGGGCCGCCGCCAACACAGGGGAAGGCCCGGACGCCTCAGAGGTCCCCGCCGATGCGGATGGGCCCGTTAGCGGCGCCGAGGCTGGCCCAGGGCTCGCCCTGACAGGTGGGGCGCCTGCAGGCTCGCCGGGGAGGGCAGGCCCCGGCTTCAGTCCAGGGACTCCGCCCACCCACAGCTCCAACTCAGAGGAAACTGCTGCCCCTCCTCTCATGTTCTGGCAATGGCGGCAGGGGAAAGAGGAGTCCGCTGGTCCTGGTGGCTGCTGGAGAAGCGACTGCGGGCTGAGAGCTCTCAGCTGTGAGGCCAGGCGGCAGGCTGAGGGCTCTGAGCTGTGAGCCTGGACCTGATTGGTCGCCGCTGGACCAGGGAGCTACTTAGGATGGGCACTGGGAGGGGAGGACCATGGAGCAACAACCGTTGGTCTTCCGCATCCTCCTCTGTCTGTGTCTGGATCCATCCCCTCCCTCCAGCGACCGCGTCCAGCCTCCCTGGCGGCCGAGCACTTGGTCTTTGCTTGGGTGAAGTAACTCTTTCTTTGCTTTAGGAAGTAGCCTGCATTTACTTTGGGACTTAACCTTTGCTTTGGGACTGATTTACGTTTGTGCTGGGGCTTGCCTGTGGGGGTGCTGTAACCCTCTGTTTACTGGCTGCTAATAAACGCTGTCAGCTCCAGCCGCTCACCCTGCGTCTGCTTGGCCTCCGCCCGCCGCCGACAGTTTCTGGTGTTGGGCCACCACCCTCTGCCTTCCTTAAAAAGGCTGGAGCCAGCTGGCTCTAATCCCAGCCTGACTAATTCCTGGTGCTCTTGTGTTTGCTTGCCCTCCTTTAAGGTTGCTGTTCACATGGAGAAACTGACTCCTGGCCCATGACAGATTGTTCAGGTCTTTGATCTGATCCAGGCTGGCACTTCTTATGACCTTGTATGTGCCATGCATTCATGCTAAATCTATACTTCCAACAGCAGGAGGCAAGAAGAGTCTTCAGCAGGAAATATGGGCTGCACTATTTCAGACTCAGGACAGGGGGAACCAGATATTTAAAATGAATCCCTGCTAGTATATTAAAAAAAATGACTTGGCTGTGTCCTTTCTCTTTGTTTCAGTTCTCTTCACAGAAGGAAGTGTGGCTTTAAAAAATGAAGAATCATTTAAACAGTAGCCTTCATTCTTAATCTGAAATGGTACAGCCCACCCTCCCATTTCATGTTGCTTCATATGTAGACCAGGCGTAACTGTATCTCAACTAAAATATATCATGACAGGAGCATCATCTATTATTATTATTATAATCATTATTATTTTGGGGGAGAGATGTAGTTTTACCAGTTTATACCATTGTAACCATCATGGTTTCATCTCAAGGAATTCTGGCACAAGTCATTTTGTAAAGTACTTCAAAATCATGGCCTGACAGTTCTAGTGCACTCCCCTGAACTATAGTTCCCAGGGTATCTTGATGTAATTCTTAATTTTCTCCAACTACCTCACAAGCTACAAATCTCAGAATTCATTAGGATGCTAGCTCACTAAATGACAAATCCCAGGGTTCATTAGGATGCCAGGGGTCTTTCAGATTGACCATGAAAATTAAAAATCAGTATTAGCCTGATATAATTGTGTCCAGCAGATATATCTGGAGAATTAGTAGAACTGAACACAGTTATTCAAAAAGATAGCCATGCTAGTCCGTTATTTCATTTTAAAAAGTTGTGATGGAGGTGCTTTTTTAAAACAACATATTCTCATTTGTACAACCTGCCCTTTGGTAATAGAATCATAGAATCATAGAGTTGGAAGAGACCACAGGGGCCATCCAGTCCAACCCCCTGCGATGCAGGAACACACATCAAAGCATTCCCAACAGATGGCCATCCAGCCTCTCCTTAAAAACCTCCAAAGAAGGAGTCTCTACCACACTCCGAGGCAGCATATTCCACTGCTGGACAGCTCTGACCATCAAGAAGTTCTTCCTGAGGTTCAAGTGGAATCTCCTTTCCTGCAGCTTGAATCCATTGGTCCTTGTCCTTATCTCTAGAGCAGCAGAAAACAAGCCCGCTTCCTCCTCAACATGACATCTCTTCAAATATTTAAACATGACTATCATGTTCCCTCTTAACCTTCTCTTCTGCAGACTAAACATACCCAGCTCCCTAAGCCGTTCCTCATAGGGCACAGCTTCCAGACCCTTTACCATTTTGGTCACCCTCCTCTGGACACATTACAGCTTGTTGATATCCTTCTTGAATTGGGGTGCCCAGAACTGGACACACTATTCCAAATGAGGTCTAACCAATGCAGAATAGCATGGTACCATTACCTCCCTTGATCTAGACACCATACTCCTATTGATACAACCAAGAATTGCGTTGGCTTTCTTGGCAGCCTCATTACATTGCTGACTCATGTTCAGCTTGTGATCTACCAAGACTCCTAAATCCCTTTCACATGTACTACTATCCAGCCACGCGTTCCCCATCCTACATTTGTGCATTCCATTTTTTCTGTCTAAGTGTAGGACTTTATATTTCTCTCTGTTGAAATTCATTTTGTTAGCTTTGGTCCAGCTCTCCAATCTGTCAAGGTCTTTTGAAATTTGATCCTGTCCTCTAAAGTATTAGCAATTCCTCCCTATTTGGTGTCATCTGCAAATTTGATCAGTATGCCCTCCACTCCTTCATCCAAGTTGTTGATGAAGATATTCAATAGCACTGGGCCCAGAACAGAACCCTGTGGCACCCCACTAGTAACTTGTCTCCAGGATGAAAAGCAGCCATTGGTGAGCACCCTTTGGGTTTGGTAGGTCAACCAATTACCAATCCACCTAACAGCAGCCCTGTCCTGCCCACATTTTAGTAGCTTCTTTGCAAGAATGTCATGGGAAACTTTGTCAAAGGCCTTACTGAAGTCAAGATAGGCTATGTCTACAGCATTCCTTTCATCTATCAAGCTTGTAGCCCTATCATAAAAAGAGATAAGATTAGTCTGGCATGACTTATTTCTGAGAAATCCATGTTGACTTTTAGTGATTATGTCATTGCTTTCTAAGTAATTACAAACTGACTGTTTAATGATCTGCTCTAGGATCCTTTCTGGTATTGATGTCAGGCTGACTGAGTGATAATTATTTGAGTCCTCTTTTTTCCCCTTCTTGAAGATGGGGATGACATTTGCCCTCCTTCAGTCTGCTGGGACTTCTCCTGTTCTCCAAGAGTTCTCAAAGATTACTGCAAGTGGTTCAGAAATGACTTCTGCCACTTCTTTTAATATCCTTGGATGTAATTCATCTGGCCCTGGGGACTTGAATTCATCTAGTTTAGCCAAATATTTCTGTACTACTTCTCTACTTATTCTGTGCTGCATTTCCGCCCCTTCCTCATCTGCTTCCCATCCCCTAGGTTGAGTACTTCTATCCTTTTGGGAGAAAACTGAGACAAAGAAGATGTTGAGTAGTTCTGCCTTCTCTATTCCCTCTGTTATTAATTGGCCATCTTTTCCACACAGCGTCCCTGTCATTTCCTTGTTTTTCCTTTTGCTGCGGACACATATTAAAAAAAACCCTTTTTATTGTTTTTAATGTCTCTGGCAAGCCTGAGTTCATTCTGCGCTTTAGCTTTTCTGACCTTCTTCATACATCCCCTGGCTATTTGCTTGAATTCCTCTTTGGTGGTGTCACCATTCTTCCATTTCTTGTACATGTTTTTTTAACACTTAGCTCAGCTACAGTTCTTCAGTCAACCATTCTGGTTTCTTTAGACACCTGCCATTTTTCCTCCTTATTGGCACAGTTTGCAATTGTGCCATCAGTATCTCACTTTTAAGAAACTCCCATCTATCATGAATTTCTTTCTCTTTTAGTATTCTTGACCACAGGATTTCAGCAAGTAACTCTCTAAGTTTACAGAAATCAGCTTTCTTAAAGTTTAGGATGCATGTCTGGCTACACTTCGCTGCTCCTTCCCACTAAATGACAAACTCCAAACGAGTATGGTTACTCCCCACCTAAGGATCCCACCATCTCCACCTCATCAACTAGGTCATCCCTGTTGATCAGGATCAGATCTAAAATAGCCAATCCCCTTGTTGCCTCTTCCACCTTCTGGACCATGAAATTGTCTGCAAGGCAGCGAGGAACCAATTGGACCTTTGCAGACTTGGCAGAGTTTGACTGCCAACAAATATCTGGATAATTGAAATCTCCCATTAACACTGCACCTCTCCTTTTTGAATGTGTGGTCATCTACTCCAGGAAGGCCTCATCTAAGTCTGCAGGCTGGCCTGGAGGCCTGTAGCAAAACCCCACAATCACATCCCTATTGTTTCTTGCTCCCTTAATTCTTACCCAGATGCTCTCAACTTGGTTTCCCAGATTTAAGTCATGGATCTCTTCACAGGTGAAAACATTCTTGACATATAAGGCCACTCTTCCTCCTTTCTTATTTGGTCTATTTCTGCAAAATAAGTTATACCCCTCTTCCTACATTCCAATCATGAGATTCATCCCACCAGGTTTCAGTGATGCCTATTAAATCATAAGTTGAGCATGAAACATATTGGGGAAAAAGACCTTAGAATTATAACAGAGGATGATGTCTAGAATTTGATGCAGTCAAAATCTCTACAGTAGGACCCCCATATCTGTGGATTCATTATCCATGGATTCAGTTATCTGCAGTTGGCTCCCAGCCATGCTGGGATTGGCCTGGGCTGGTGGCAGGAGGTGGCTTTCTGCCCATCAGTGGTGGCCCTGGCCCAATCCCAGTGGCAGCGGGTGGAAAAAGAGCAAAAGCACCAGATGGCGCTCCTCCCCACCTTCTGGCAGGGGGCCTGGGCTGATCCTGCCAACGGTGAGTGGAAAAAGAGCAAGGAGCACCGGATCATGCTCCTTCCCACTTCCTGCCATGGGGCTCCATCCCAATCCTGCTCTTCTTGCTCTTTCTCCATCTCCTGCTGGCAGGATCAGGCTGGCCTGGGCCCAATCCCGGTGGTGGCGAGTGGCAAAAGAGCAGGGTGTGCTGGATTGCACTTGTCCCCTGTCCTGCCATGGGACCTGGGCCCGATCCAGCTCTCCTCATTTTTTTTCCATCTGCTGCCAGTGGCATCAGGCCAGCTCAGGCCTGATCCCAGTGACGGCAAGCAGAAAAAGAGCAGGGTGCATCAGATTGCACTCATCCTCACCTCTTGCCAGAGGGCCTAGGCCCGATCCAACTCTCTTCTTCTTTTCTGTCTTCCACCAGCGGGATCAGGTCAGCCTGGGCCTGATCCCGGTGGCAGCAAGTGGAAAAAGAGTGGGGTGTGCTGGATTGTGCTCGTCCCTACCTCCGGCAATCGGGCCCCAGCAGGCGGCAGGGCATTTGCTACTATCAGTGGATTTCAGTATCCACAGTGGGGCCTGGAACCAATCTCCTGTGAATACGGGGGTTCTACTGTATTTAAATATGCTTTGTGGAGGCTAGAGTCCATTCCTTGAAAGTCTTTCATAGGTAGCATTTTACTCCAGTATGACTGAGATTGATTAACGATTGTTCAGATGGTTTGCAAGAACTGATCAGGGCAGTTGTTGACCAAGGAACCTGGAGATGGCTCATTCATGGGATTTTCGTAAGTCAAAGTTGATTTGACAGCAAATAAAAATAACAAAATTGTTGGAGAAGACACATGGTAGTTTTGCTGCCCTGTTGAGCAATTTGAGGGCAAAGTCTTTTCTGAAATAGGAAATACAATCAAATATTTCAGCCCTCTCCCTCTATTGAACTATTGTCCCTGTTTATAGGAGAAAATGGCCAGTTCGTGTTTAAAGATTTAATGATTTTCATGTACTTAAGGGATTGCATGGAAATGGCATTAGGATGGAAGGGATCAAGGGTATAGATCCTGATGTGAACACAAAAACTCACTTACTGACTGAGACTGAGTGAAATGAACCACGCACAATCAACAGGTAACTTTTATAATGTCTGGCACGCATTTATTGAATGCATTAACAGCAATTCTGGTGTTCTCTGTCTGCCCAAGAGGCATGCAAAATTAGCAGTGATGTATTTTCATGATCCATGGCTCTAATTTATAAATTTGATCTGAAAGAAATATTGCGATCTTACACCTTTTAATCATCAACCTTACATTCTGCCAGATAATTCTGCCTCATTATTTTTTTCTTGGTAATGATTCTGTCTTAAATTTTAAATGGAACTTTAAAAAAGGAGGAGAAGGAAAGGAATTTTCTGGTAGCTTTAAGACTAACTACAGTGGTCCGTCTACTTTTGTGAGGGTTCAGGGTGCAGAATGCTCACAAAACTGGAAAAAACTGCAAATAATTCCCCCCCTCGTGTTCCTCCCCATTTCTTTCCGGGGCTCCTTCCTCTCATTCCCTTGCTTTTGCACAGTGGGGCCAGAAAGAGGTCCAGAAGGAGGGTGTTCACTCACGTGCCTTCCCTCCCTATTTCCTTGCCTCTTCTCTCAGTGCAAGTTCTCAGCACCGGGGCCAGAGGCAAAGGAATGGGAGAGGGGAGCTCTGGAGGGGAGAAGGTGCATGTGTCTGCCTTCCCCCCAGTTCCCATGCCTTTTGCATGGATGCTTGCCTTCTTCTCCATGCCTGGCAAAATGCAAGGGAATGGGAGGAGGAGACTGGGGAGGGAAGGCAATCACATGCCTCATGAATAATCAAATTCACGAAGGTCCATGAATGTGGAGGGAGGACTGTAGTTAATTTCATGGACTGTAGCTCTTCCATGCATCTGAAGAAGTGGGCTGTAGTCCACAAAAGCTTTTGAGGAAATAAATTGGTGACTCATAAAAGTCCCACCAGTGTTCCCCTCTTTTAAACTAAGGTAGTTAAAATTTACATATGGAGATTTTTTTTACATATGGGTTTTTTTTGTACATACAGTTACCATATCAAAGCATAAACATTCTTCAGAGATTCATTTTAGAGAAATGAGAGGAGCTAAATAACTTAAAGATTTTTTTGAAAGTGTTACAAGATATAGGTCCCTGCTCTAGACTTTTACCCAAGCATTCTTGTTTATATCCAGTTTCAGTTGAAATCTATTTTCTTAAATAAACTGTTTTATGATTAGCCTCTTGGTGTGTATTTTTATTTTATTTTAACTGACGTTCTCAGTTTGCATTGTATTGGTTTTGAAACATACTTCTGTATAAACAACTAGCGTACATACATGATGTTGCCAAGGATTTGATTTTCTCATAGCTAGTATTTGTTAGAAAGATTTGATCCCGTGTCTTGAATTCCCCAAACTGTCTTTTCCAGTACCTATAACTTTCCCCCATATTCCCCAATCCAATCTCTATTCAGAGTTATTAACATACACAGGTTGGGTTCCTGAGGGAATATACTGTCCTCCTCCTTGCTGCTAGGCCTTGTCTCCATAGCAACCAGCCTATTCAAGACAGACACAGTTGACTGAGGCCCAAGAGTTCTCTGGTTGAGAATTCTAAAGGACCCTACCTAAACTGTAAACCCTAGGATTCCACAGAATCTTCTTAGGCAGCCAATCATATGAGGTCTTTACCTGACACAGACAGACAAACTTTGACTTTTATATATTAGAAGATTAATCTAGGCTCAGAGCCTGGAAAAGTTACTGTTTGAATGAGACCTTCCAGAACACCCCTCCCACAAGAACTTGCTGTGCAGGTTGAGAAGTCTGGGAATTCTAGTGCAAAATAAAATGTAACATTAGCTCTGCCTTGGACTCTGTACTTTTCCTACAGACTGTTGTCAGTGGGAATTTCAGTCTCTTTCTTTTTCCTCTGAGGGGTAAATTTGCCATTCCAGAAGCAAACAGTACCAGCACACACCTCATCTGTATACAGTGCCAAGCAAATCATGGATTGTTGGTTTGGCAGCCCTTCCCCCATTGATTCATGTGCTTGAACTCTGTGGGAAATCTATGCATGAACTCCATGGCTTCATTCAGTGAAAACAAATGACTCCGCATAACAAGTTGATGTTCAGTGACCACATACTTTGGAAAGCAGGAGGATTAGATTCGTGCTTCAATTCATATCTTTGTTGGCTAGGTCCTATTTCAGAACTTACTGCATGCTTTCACTAGCACTAAGTGTCTACAGACACTGTGCATTGCTATTAATCACAGTCTGCCTGCAATAGCACCATGAGAGTTTCTGCTGTTTTACAGGTATGTAATATAAAACTGTGAGAGTCAGCTTAGTGTAGTGGTTTGCTTACTGGACTATCACCTTGGAGACCAGGGCTTGATTCCCTGTTTGGTCATGGAGACATACCTCTTGACCTTGAGTGTGTCACACAATCTCAGCCCCAGAAAAACCTGTGATAGGCTTGCCTTAGAGTTGCCATAAGTTTGAAACAACTTGAAGGCACACAACAACAATGTAAAACTGTAGGGGAAATATTCTAAAGGGCAACATCTACCAGTCCAGTTTTACCTGTGTGAAGCTACAGTGCCTTAATCAGCTCAGTTACCTTATTCTTGATAAAGAACAATGGATGAAAACAAAATTCAGGACAAGCAGATTTCAGTGTTATACAGTTATTACTCTTCTGCTGTAATTTCTATGTGGAATTTCAGCTGACTTTCTACAATTCAGTCCTTTTAGGTGTGTTTAGGCCACTATGTTCCTTCACATTAGTAGGTCTAATACAATGTTGGTGGGAGGGAGGTTGGAATTCTCTTGGTGAGTTACTAGTGTAGCTGGGAGCCAGTACGGTGTAGCTCATGATACGGAGAACAGTTTTCTTCGTAATTTGCTCTGATGATGATGATGGTGCTGGTCACTTGGCAGACCATTTCATTATGTAAGCTACCCCGTGCCTACAGTGGTATAGTCCAACAAGTGAAGCCTTTGACAAAAGGAGGAAATCACTTCATGTAACAAGGTAAGTGGGTGAGAGCTAGTGTGGTGTATTGGTTTGAACGCTGGACACCAGGGTTTTATTTCCCGCTTAACCATGGAAACCCACTTGGTGACCTTGGGCACATCATATACTCTCAGCCCCAGAAAACCCTGTGAGCCATAGGGTCACTATAAGCTGCAAACAACAACAACAGCGGGGAGTTAGGTTAGTGTCACTACTTTTGCAGATGTTGCACAAGGAGGTATTATGTCTCGACTTGCATGAATTTTTCTTCCATCTATGTAAGGGCTGCCAGATAGTGCCAAGGTGCAGCTCTGCCTTCCCTGCAACCTGACAGTCCCTTGATTGCCCATGAAGAACTCCAGGAGAGGTCCCTTGCATGATCAATCAACTGGTTGGTTTCAAGAACTGAACACTGCTCTTCTAGATTTCCTCTGTAAGAATTCTGGTTGATGTTTTGCTCTACCAGCATTAAATAGAATTTTAACCAAAGTGGGCATGTGAGCACACCGCTTGGAACAGCAGGCTTGTTTTTTAAAATATTTAAATAAATAAAAAATATTTACAAATTATGCTGAAACTGTATTCTGTCTAAGCACCATTGGATGTATATGATTTTTTTAAAAAAATGCAGGTAAAAAAAGTGTTTTCCCACACATTTACAAACTGATTAAGAAAAGATATCACTTTACTGATATAAAATTGATATAAAATATACTTGTGATGCTAAAGTGAAGAGATGTAGCAAAAAAGTTCAGATGTACACATAACAACCATGTCTCCTTTTTTTAAAAAAAAAGCAGTCAGAGGAGCACAAATATGATCTATCCCTGTGGAGGCTGTGCTGCAGATTCCCTTTTTCAAGAACAAGAAAATCCAAAGCTGTAAGCTCTCCCACAGAAATGAAGGAAGCCCAAGGAATGTACAAAAGAGCAACAACATGGTGAAATAATGTAGACAACTTTTTAAAAGTGTGAGTGAACAAACAATGAAAATAAGCACCCAGTGTAGAAATTCTGGGTTTGTTCACCTATAGCCCAAAAGCAAGTACAATTCCCCATAGTGTTTGGTGGCTCCACTGGTTATCCAAACTGGAGAGGAATCCCCTTCCTGTTTCCTGGCTTCCCCCTTGCCTCTTTCTCTTAATACTAGCCTGGTTATTCCTGGAAGGCTAACATTCCAGGTGGCAGGGTGAATTGTAAATGTCTTCCTATCATTGATGGGTACTGACACTACCGCTGCTATTGCTACATAAGGGAAGTAGAAGTGGAAGGCGAGGTAAAGTAGGGGGTCACAAGGGTTCATGTGATCTGAGGAACAATTAGGAGCCCTATTTAGTACTAAGAATGTCATTAGGGATGTGATGTGATTTCCAAAATTTGGAACTGGACTTGTGACCTAGCTACTTTCTAATTTAGGACTGTGGAGTTGTGACCCAGCTACTTTCTGATTTCAAATCAGACTGTCCATCAACACAACATGGTCTATTTTGACTGGCAAGGTATCAGGCAAGCAAGAGTCTCTCGTTTCACTTGCCACCTAATGGCTTTTCTTAATTGCAGATTTTACAGATTGAATACAAACCCTTTTGTTGGCCAAGCATATAATCTGTCATTGAGCAAAGGTTACTTCCCTGTATGGAAGTAAACTGAGATGGGAAGAATTCATCCGTCACTAATTGGAACTTGGATAACCTACTTAGCTTCTACATTCAACCTTCAACATTTCACTAAGCCAAGCCTTGAAACCATGGAAAAGGATGCCTAAGAGGCTATGATGCGGATTGCCAAGATTGATTGACTTCAGTGGAAAGAATAGACTATTATGACTTTCTTCAGGGGAAGAGGAGAGGTTTGTCACAGGGGAACATCAGACATGTTGGCTCTCTTTATGTATATTGTGTACTATGGACTTATTGGACGTAGTCCTGACATTTTGGCTCAGGAATCCAGTTTGGTCCAGAAATACGGTTAAAGCTGAGGAATGCTTGATGATATAATGCATCAGGGAGGGAGACACACAGTGTACATGCTTCAGGCTTGATTTAATTTAAAAGGACCTGTATTTTGAGGGCGGAGGATTGGTGAGTTGAGGAGGAGATAACACAGATATCTAACCATTTACTGTCACCACCAACTATGTAATCTACTTGTTCACAAGTAGCTAAAGCAGCGAAATCCTCTGACCATTGAACAACATCAGTCTAAATTTATGCTTAACCAAAATTATTCACTAATCACTGCTTAGTTTCTCTTTGTTATCTGCCATGTGCATGACACAATTCTAGAAAAAGGCCTTCATATGTTCAAGTTGTTTGTAATAGCTATACACATACCAGGTATGTGAATGAAGATGTACAACAACAGATGGGCCAGGGGCCTAGCTCTTTGGGATATCCTCCATACTGGGTTGAATAACAATTCTACTATCTCAGCCAGAGAGTCTGTTAGAAGAGACCAACAAGATGTGAGGAGAAACCCTTTGTTTCTTATTCTACAAAGAGGTTGTACTCTGTGGATGTGAGAAAAATAGCTCTGGTGTGTACAGTGATAGAAAGGGGGTATTTGTATTCACTTGATGGAGGTCAGTGAGACATATCTTTCCTTTTCAGTAATCGGTCACAGAATGTTCTCTTTACAGTACTCTCTGCTGGTGTACATGCAGCCTGACCTCAGTATTTCCTGGGCCAGAGCTAGCTAGCTTTCTTTCTTTCTTTCTTTCTTTCTTTCTTTCTTTCTTTCTTTCTTTCTTTCTTTCTTTCTTTCTTTCTTTCTCTCTTTCGAGCAGGCTTCAGCTTTCATTCTTTCCTCCCTGCCCCTTCTGTTCTGCTTTGTACCTTGAAAATATACATCTCTTCTATGAGGAGGGAAAATTTTATGTTCAATATAGGAATGTTTTCCATAATGGTCACGTGTTGATGGATACTTGTTTGGTGTGATTATTTTTCCTTGTATTTTGTTTGACCCAACGATAACTATGAAAGGAGTTATTATATAGAGTACCAAGAAAGCCAACATGATGTAGCAATCTGAATGTTGGACTAGGACCCCAGAAGACTAGAATTCAAATCCCTGATCAGTCATAGAAACCCACTGGGGAAGCTTGGGCAACTCACATTCTCTCAGCTTCAGAAGGTGGCAATGGAAAAACCCCTCTGAATAAATCTTGTCAAGAAAGTCCCATGATAGTTTCACTTTAGGGGCACCATAAGTTGGAAGAAGTTTGGAATCTTAGTAAGTTAATTAAACTCACTGGTGCTGCTGCTCCATTATAGGAGTCATACTAGAGATAGCAGAACCATAGTATCTCTACTGGGCCTGTGGACACCCAGTGAGGCACACCTACAATTCATCAGACATTATAGAAGACAGTGGTGGAGTAGGGTTGCCAGGTCTTAGGCATTCACCCAGTTTCTCCACTTTCAGCTGATCATCTCTGGGCACCAAGGTGGTGGCTATTGAAATTCTCCACCTTTCATGGCCTCATCTTTGGATGAGAGACAAGGCTGCAGGTAAACTTCTAGCCAGAGGAAGGACATTCTTGCTGGCTATGCAGCTTCTAGCACTTTGCAAAAGTTAAGTGGTTTAAATCAAGTACTGTATTGCAATTTGCAAAGAGACTTAATTCCCAACTGAGAAAACAGGTTCTGTGTGTGTGTGTGTGTTTGAATGACAAGTTGTGTGCGATTGTGGTTGCTGCTTAATACATAACAGTTAATGACATCACCAGGACTGTTCCTAAGTTTCAGGTTTTGGCCTTGAGTGCTGTGGTGATCTTGACATGGCAACCCTATGGGGGAGAGACCAGTTGTTCCAGTCTTGCAGTAAGCAATATGAGGACAGCAGTTTCCACCAGAATTACAGGGAGGTGGCTTTAAATCTCTGGTGATCCCAGTGCAACCGCTGTTTCTCTGATGGCACTTGGCTTCATTTGGGTTGCAGCAGGGGAAGGGCTCTTGGTACATATATATGCATGGTGGAAGTGTAAGCAGAGATAGGAAAGTTAGTGGAATAATGCCATTACATTATATTGACACTTAAAAAGCCCAACAAAATACATTACTTTCATGCTTTGTTTAATAGTTTTCCTCTACATTGATAACATTTATGTTAATTTCACTTCGTATTTACATTTATGTTATATTACTGCATGAATACACATATACAGGAAGGATGTAAGAAACAAACAAACAAACAAAAAATTAGCCAGGATCCTGTGCCAGGAGACATATGTGCTCATGTAGCTACATCTCTGTAGTTGTGTCTCCCAATACGAACCCCCCAAACCACTTTCTATGCTGTGCAGCCACCCGTCACATCATGGCTATTTCCTGATTACCTGAGAGTGGGGAGATCAGTGTCGACACATCTAGCTATTTTTCTGAAGCTGGCCACATTGCATCAGGCCCTGGCAGGGACCTCCAGATGACATCCTTGCAGTGCACCAGAAAATCTAGAAGCATTCCCTGCTCAGAATTAAAGAAACTATTATCACAGGCAGTGATATATTTAAGTGTTTTACTCCAAGTCAAGTCTCAAGTCTCTACATTCAAGTCTCAAGTTAAATCTCAAGCCTGGGAGCCAACTTTATACCCCAACCTGTGTTCCAGAATATTTCAATAGAGTCAAATAAAGTCAGTTTTAACAATTTAAGCAGAGTTGGCCCTCCACATTTGCAATTTTGCCATCTATAGCTTCAGTAATGGGGAATAGGATCGTTCTTACTCCCCCTTCCTGAAGATGGAGGTTTTTGTGCCGGTGGGCATAAAAGAGTTTGCAGCTTCAGAAGTAGGGAATAGGATCTTTCTTACTTCTCATTTCCAAAGGATTATTCAGAAGTGGGGAATAGGACCCTTCTTACTCCTCATTACTGAAGCTTCAAAAGCTTTAGAAGGAAGTATCCATCCTCTTCAAGCCCATTGCCTAACCTGTTTGCAGTTCCCATCTGAGAAATGTGCCCACACTTTGGACTTGAGGCAGATTGTAATGTGAGCAGTAGGCAAAAAGAGATGGAAGCGTTGTTCAAAGTCATACGGTTTCTGGATGGATGTGTTATGTTACTGAAATAAGGGCAGCAAGCCAGTCAGTAAAAATACACAGGTCTTGAGTCAAGTTGAGTCAGTGCATGTCTGAGTTGAATCACTGAAGAAACTTAAATCTGACTTGAGTCTGAGTCAATCGACTCAAGTCTACATCACTGCCCATAGGTATGTGAATTCTTTCTGTACATGTGCATGGATGTCACACTTGATGTGTAGTTGTTAGGAATATATTGTAAGATTTTGGTTGGTATAAATAGTAATATTCAATCCTTACAATGCTTCCAGTTACAAGAAAGTAACTGGATGTGTCACTGCTAATCCCTCAGCTCCCTGAAAAGCCTGAAACAGCCATGTTGGAGTGGGCTGTGTGGCTTACAAGGAGGATTTTTGGGCGGCTTTGGTCATTGTGTGCTTGGAAAAGAATCCAACTCATCCAATGATCAAAAAAAGTTAGTTATGATGTCACAAGAGAGCATACAACACCATGCAGGATGCCAGCCAATACTGATAAAGAAATTGATAAACTAGACCCAGTGTCCTTCCATTAGCAATACTCAGAAACACCCTACCTCCTCCATCATCAGTAACCTGCAAGCACAATATTCAGGGTTTTTTTAAAAAAAAGAAACAGAGACTGACTGCTTCTGAGTCATCTTGTGAAAGCTAAATCTTTGATTCTAACAGAATCTAATTCTGCTTGGAAAGAACCAGATCCTCAAGCATGGTTTTAGATAATCTGTGTCTAAGTTTCCTTCCCTTTTTGCAAATTAGAATGATAACAGCCAAACCCCAGCCAGAAGAAATATATACATTATGATCAATATAGGCAGAGAGTGTTGCAAAAACAGGAGCCCACCAACTTTGGGATTTCTCTTAATTAGTTCAGGGGAGGTATAATTGCAGCCAGGGCCCTGCATAGTTTTAGCTGATTTATCACCTTGACTACTTTGGAGACTAAGGTCCTTTCCACACTACACTGAGTGCTGTTATTTCACTTTCAACATCCTATGGAATCCTGAGGTTTGAAGTTTAGGGAGGGGCCTTTAGAATTCTCAGCCAGAGAGCTCTTGGGCCTCAGTAAACTAAAAACCCCAGAATTCCAGATGTTGAAAGTGGAATGATAGCACTGTAGCAATGTAGTGCGGAAAGGCCCTAAGACAGAAGGGCAATTGGATAAAGAACTTGAAATACTGTCCAGGTGAAAAGTAGGTGCTTCTTTTTCTGCATATAGATTACAGAAGTTCTGTCTCCCATCTGCAGGAAAGTGGCAGTGCAACCATGTAAAACTAGACAAAGAATATCTTGCTGTTGCCAACAGAAACAAGCAATGTCATTAAATTTTATTCTGTGGGTAAGATGATTCTGTTCAGCTTTTAGGAAACACTTTTCTTTGGTCTTCAGAAGAATTTTGCATTGTTTCTTAAAAACGATTAAGTCTTTCGAAGGTACTGCGAGGTGCCTCTCCTTATAGGTATTAACCTTGGCAATCAGATATTTCTTGGCTGTCTTGCATTCCTGGTCAAACCAGTTCTTGGATCTGATTAAAGTGTTCTGAAGCCTTCCTGACTGCTTAACTGTCAGATGGGCCTACAGTATATAAGTAATCAACTATTTTTGATCTTCATTTGGAAAAAGTGGAGTTTATTTGGAATGATTTAAAATTGCTCTGAAGTCCTTTTGACCTTCCCAAAATCCAATTTAATTTTATAATAGTCAAAGCGTTCTAGAATGGTCAAGATTCTGTCTGATGCTCTGTTTTGTATTTTCTCTCTTCTATGTGCCCTGTCCAGTTCTCCAAATCTCTCTAGCCTTGTCTCTCATGATTGCTTCCTCTATTCTTTCTCTCTTTGTGTTTCTCTCCCTCCACTTTCCTTTCTCTCACCACAGCTGTTTACATGTATATATTTTCCTCCTTCATTTTCTACACAAGAAGGTCTTCTTTTCTCACATGTATGCAGTTCTGGGCTTCTTGTTCTTCCTCCTGTTCTTTGCTACCCAACACACTTCATGCCACTCATCACTCCAGCTACCCCTGTGTGAAATGGAATACTCCACCAAGGATTGGGGGGCAGTGAAGGTGGAAATGTGGGGAGGAAAATGTAGTAAATGAAAACCTAAGCCTTACATATCATTCTTGGGAAAATGCCTTCAAAATTTTAATGCATTTCATTGGGGGAGAGGTACTTTTATATTCTGGTTTATTTATTTTTTAAAAAATACATCTCTTATGTAATTAAATCAAGGGTCTCTACATGTATGTATGTAGTGGAAGGGAGATGAGTGGAAGAGGGAGGGAGGAAGGAAGGAGAGAGGAGATGTTCTCCTCTCTTGGCTTTGCCATTACCAATAGTATCCTGGACCTGACCACTTTCCCAAGTGGAAACGTGGATGTTGACTTTCAGGTCCTATGGTAACAAACAAATTTATTACATTGCTTTCCTCCACTGAACCTCTTTCTACAGTATTTGCTGGGGAAGAACAGAGAAACATTGCTGTTACTCACACTCCCTTGCAACAGTAACACTCAGAAAGGAGTGTGTTGATTCATCATTGTCTAAATGTTTGTAAAGAAGCTCATTTAAGGTCTGGATACAATAGTCAACAGTCATAAATTCAGTGGTTCCTCAAGTCCAAGAATGACATAAGTGGACACTTCTCTCTGAAAGTGGAGGGTACTTTTAAGGCTTCTGAATAAAGACTTCCTTGGACTCTTTAACCTAGCAAAGCTGAGTGTGGTCCTCTTAGTTTATAGGAGAACAAACACAGGAACATCTTGGAAACTCTTGGCTTTTGAACTGTTTACACAGAATGCACGTTATCCTCTTAGCTACAGCAAGAGATGGGCTCAGCTGTCAAGTATACAAGGTATTATTCTTCCTGGAGATATCCATGTTGTTGTTTGTTTGGATGTTATGATGCATGATTTTACAATGTTATTCTTTTATGATCTAGTTCCTGCATGCTATTTTGATTTGCTGGTTTGGCGTCGACAAATAAACACATATTGGAAGTTTGTGTCCTGGATATATGTTCTAAATACCTAATCACACACACACACACACACACACACGTGAATAGATAAGAGATGAGAACCAGAAAGATGTAATGGTCTGAGTGCTGGACTAGCAATTCAGGATGATGAGTGTTTGAATCCCTGCTCAGCCGTGAGAATCCACTGCTTGACCTTGGGCAATTCCCACTTCCTCAGGCTCAGGGGAAAACAATGGCAAATCTCCTCTGAATAAATCTTGCTAAAAAAAACCCCTATGATAGCATCACCATAAGTCAAATTGAAGGCAAATAACAATAAGACAATTGTTGTTGTATGCATTCAAGTCATTTCCAATTTATGGTGACTCTAAGGCAAAACTATCACAGTGTGCAGTGCTCCTAAGGCCACCCAATTGGTTTCCATGGCCAAGCAGGAATCGAGCCCTGGTCTCCACAGTTGTAGTCCAATGCTCAGACCACTACACCATGTTGGCTCTCATAGGTTTTCATTATCCAATGTAAGCATCTTTGTAATTAGTGAGGGATAGGCATTAATGTTCAGATTTTCTACAATTCACTTTACTTGAGAGCTTTCTCTCCATGGGAGAGAAATATGTGCATGTTGCTTGTGGGGGCAGGGGCATAATGAAAGTTCAGTTGAACAGACTGAGTGGATAGAGGAATCCTTGGCTGTGAAAGCCTCTTTCACTTCTTCCAAGCCCCCATCCTAATCCAGCAGGTGATGGTGATAGTGGTGGTGGTGGTGATGATGATGATGATGAAAAATTCCAAGGGTCCTAAGACATTCCAGACAGAGTACTTCACATGCTAGCAGTCAAAGGTACTGCAGAGCTGTTCCACCTTTTTACCTGAATGGATTTTCTGAGGAAAATATAGATGAAGTAATAGCACAGTGAAAGAGTAGGAATAGGGCAATACAGCTATGGTCAGCTGAAGTCCCCATAAATGTCAGTGAATGAATCAGGGCAATCCTCTGGAATCACTCATTATGTTGCAAGTGTACTCTGTCATTTTTGATGGGAATGTACAAGTTAGGAAATATTGAACATACATTTTGCTGTGTTTTTGTTATTTGCTGTTAAGCCAACTGTTACCATAGTTTCTAGTCTGGACTTGTGGTATATTAGATATCATTTGATATCAAGAATTTGGCCTTCACTACCCATTCCTCTCCATGTGCTTGCGAGGCCGCCGGACAAGCATGCACACGGGCATGGCCGAAAATAGCTGAACTATTCAAAACAAATCTAGGCAGGCCAGTAATTGCCGGACTGCAGCTTCAGGAGACCTCCAGACAAGTACCCTTTTAAGATCACATTATGTATGCACGCTGTTTACAAAAGACTCCCTGCCCCGAGCAGGCAGCTTGATGAGCTGAATACTCAACTGTCAAGCATTCTGCGTTTGCATACTGTCTACTCTATTGACAACGCAGTCATAATTCAATCATGTAAAATACTGACCTTTCAGAGGCTTTGTCTCCAGCCTGAAACCCGTTGTTATCCCTGGGAATGGACTAGCCTACAGGCACATTTTCCCCTATAAGACCCCCTGATTTTGAGCATTTTGTCAGATCGCTCCGACTTCCATCCTGTCTTGCTGTCACTCCGTTTGATGAGACTTCCCCTCAGCTCCACGTGCTGAGAATCTCCACCTCTACGGACTTCTCTTCAGACTACTTCAGGACAGGTGTAGTATTTCCCATGCTAAAATCCCTCTCAAAAACCCTCTATCCAACTCCTACCTTTCTTTCATTAGGTCTGTGTGAGTGTGTTTGCATACATATGTTGTGACTGTGTTTCAAAATAAAGGAAAACAATGATTATTTACTTCTGTTTGCTCATTGACTCAGCCTGACCCCGTAGACATTGGGTTCAAGATCTCGCTAGGTTGCCCTGCCTCTTGCATTGCTTAGCTTGTGCTCTCGCTAATTTCCATTCCCCATTGTGAGCACATTAAGGTGTCCCTCCCGGGACCCCAGAAATCAGGATAACACAACTTATGGTGACTTTATGAAAGAGAGATCTCCAACAGCCCTAATCATCAACTGCCCTGCTCAGGTCTGAGACACTCAGGGTTGTGACTTCCTTAATTGAATTAATCCACCTGTAATGTGGTCTTATTTTTTCCCCACTGCCTTCCTCTCTACTAAACATTATCTTCTTTTCCAGTGAACTATGTGGTCACAGGATATACTGAATGTACAACAGCCTCAGTTTAGTCAACTTAGCCCATTCATTTCTCTTTTTAGTATATCAATAGAATTCTTCTTACAGCACTGCCTTTCAAATGAATTGATTTTCTTCTTGTCAGCTGTCTTTACTGTACATTTTATTACATATCAAATCTGCTATTGATAATGAGATCCCATCTGATCCTACAAGTGTCATCATGGGTAACTTGAAGGGGTGTGTAAAGAGTAAACATCAAGTTTTACTGTCCTTTCAGACTACACTATTATAGATCTTTGATTCCACTTCAATAGTCTTGGCAGTACCCAGAGCTCTGTGGCTGAGAATTTTAAATGCTCTGCCCTAAAATGCCAATCCAAAGATTCCATAGGATCTTGCCACAGTGGTAGAGGTGGAAAATAGCATTATAACTGTGTAGTGTGAAAGAGCCAATAGTCATAAACATCATGGCCCAGACTAAGCAAGCGCGATGATGAAGTGTATGTCCTCACTGGTGTACTCATGCTATCAGTGGACAGGGTGGAGACATTTGTCCTCATTTGTCACTTGTTACAGGACAGCAAACAAGGCCTTGTTCTCCTGGCCATTGATAGGGTGCAGGGCTCTACTTTGGCATCTTTTTTCTGCTCTTGTGGAGCTGGCAGAGAAAGAGCAGACGTCTCCCAGTCAGAAAAGGAAGGCCCCTTCTCCCAGACAATAGACTGCCATCTCCTAAGGTGTTCCAGAAGTTCTTCACAGACAGTCCTGCCCTATAGTTGTCTTTAATGAACTGAGACTGTAGGCTAGAGAGGAGACTCAACACTCCATCGTAAATGGGGACAGCAAGAAAGACTGACTTCTTGAAAAAAAAAATTACTGATCTATAAAATAAAAAAGCCTGTTGAGGTTTTGAGGAACCCCAGTAGCTCCCCAAACAATATTGTGAAAATCACTCTTGAAGGCTGAATCATTTTACTCCTCCAGTGTAAAAAAACCAAAACAAAAATGGATGGAAAGGTTGTTGTTGTTTAGTATGATACAGTTTTCATTAATTTGTCATCTTCTCCTTTTTTAAGTCTATTGAGGTACAAAAGAAGAGAGGTATTTTGTTATAGTGGGGTTCCAGTTCAATATTTCCAGAGAATACCCCAATCACTAATGGAATAAGTAAAAGCAAGACAACAATAATAATTCTTCACCATGACTATCCTGGCTAGGGCTGAAAGAAACTGCAGTTCAAGAACATCTGGAAACTTTGGCAGCTGTTGACATCCATGTCAGTGGAGCAGTGAATATGCTCCAGTTTTCAGCCCAAACTTTAAATGAGCTATCTATTGGACCTATCAGGGGATAGGGCTTAGCACCTGACAGCTCCTTTTTAGTTTGGATTAACATCTGGAGAAGATTCATTGCCCCTTGATTTGAGGCTAACCAGCTGTGATTGTCTGGAAGGCCACATGTTCTAATGTTAAAGAAACACTTGCTCTTTAGTTCTGTTCCAACTTTGTCCACTAGATGTCCCTATCAGCTTGAGCAAGAAACTCTTGGTTTTTCTTCAGCCAAAAGCTTGCTCACTGCTTATATCTGTATCAGGAATAATAAACTGATCTCAGGCTATAGGCCAGGTGAGATGTGAGGCACTCTCACATGTAGTTGATTTAGAACTCTGCAATGTTACTCTTTAAAGGTGTTTAAAGAGTAAACTTGCTATATTGTTTGCTACACTGCTTGTTACTTTACGATTGCTTTCTGTTACATTTTGAGGAGAAAAAAAGCCCTTAGCACTGAGGTCATAAGACTAAAATGAAATTCATTTTAAAATCTCTAAAATTACCCATCTATCTATTAATCATCTGTCTATCTATTGATGTAATTTATATCCCACCTTCTTTGTAAGAGGCTTTGTTAACTGAAGTATGCATGCATTGGATTGCTAATAAGCAAGGCAAAACAAAATTAGAGTACAGATGCTGATGTACAACGAGGTGTCAAAAATTCCCACTGCTGATTGTATAAGCTGTCCCCTGACATTACTTGCTGAAAGTACTGTTGTTTGTAATCATTGTTTGTAATCTTTTTAATCTTTGTTTTAGAGTAATATTTCAGCTTTCTATTATTAATTCAATGCTGTTTTAACCTCATGTTTTTATGCCTTTAATTATATGTGTTTTTAATTTGATTTTCTGCCTTTTGGTGAGCTGCATTGAGTCCCAATGGGGGGAAAAGGTAGGGTGTAAAGAAAGTGATGGATGGGTGGTACCTCTTCCAATTAGAGTTACTCATGACATCCCTCCCAAATTGACCACATTTTCTGCCTCCCTCTGAGTGGAACACCCAACAGTGTGGATGCCATGGCTTCAGAAAGCTCTGCATGGAAGACCACTAGGGAGGACCTCACCAGTGAACCTTCCTTTCCAGTAGTGGGCTTCCATCTCCAGTTGCACAGGCGAAGGACCACAGTCTCCCAGGGTCCTGGTGCATCCTCCCAAGAGCCACAAGACAGTACTTTTAAAGACTTAACTCATATTGTGCCCATCCCCCACCTCACTGGATCTTTCTACTTTGTTGCTTAATTCCTTACAGGGTATGAATTGATCGATTTTTTTCCCCTCCCTAAAGCTTGTCTAGTGCTGTTACTTTTGAGTATACTGAGACTGCACTAATATTTTTAAGAGTTATTTTTTGGCTTGACCCATTTATGAATTTAAAGGTTGGGAAACATCTTGTACATTGTGAGATGCAAATATTGATATCAAACAATTATTAAAAGTACCACAAATGATCATTTACCCAGTTTAATTTTCCTCTTTAGGAGATGCCAAGATATCTTGTGGCAAGGTGAAATAGGGAAAAGGGCTCTTTTCTTTTAACAATTAGAAGAAGGGAAGGGGGAATTTCAGAACAGGGAACTTCGTATGCAAGCAACATGAATTTTCTTTTTCTGCACAATTATTAAAGGGACAGGGTTCCTGCCAACCCTATTTGGGGTTGACCCTGGCAGTTTTCTGTTTGGGGCAACTCATCTGAAAATTTCAAAGAAGTGATGGATGACTACGACCGTATAACTCTCCTACTCCACCCCAGCTTCTGTTTTTAGCATTTACCCTTGGCATAAGTGTTTATGTCAGAATGACTCATGAATGAAGGATAATATAAGAGAAAGGTCAACCAGATGACACTCAATCAGTGTAGGAAGACCAATAAGAAGGTGGAAAGACATGGTGCTGAAATTTCCTACTGCTGATGGGGGAAGGAAGGAGAGAGAAGGATATTTGCTTGACATTTTGTTGCTTGGGTAAACAGTATGGGAGGAAGGGAATATTCATTTCTTGACATCTGTTGAAAGAGAATCACACAGAGATCAGTGGTACACAGTAAGGTTTTGAACTGTAGGTATCTTCCTGGAAAGTTGTCATTGTAGATATTCTTACTGTGAGCCATGTCTTTGTTGTGTTCGCTGTATGTGCAGCAAACATATGGCCATTCCTGTCCTGAAGCCTTTGTAATGCCTTCCCTCAGAGATTAAAGGGAGCATACATCTGATGCTGCTGAGTTTCACCGACACATGTATTTGGCAAAAAGTTACCGGAGCTCATGAACAACGGTTGCAAATACCGGTAATGCTTTCTTCTCTCACCTGTCCCTCCAGTCCACAATATTAGGAGGCAGAATCTACATCTAAGGCTATGATTGTGTTGTTGTTGTTGTTGTTGTTGTTTGTTGAGAATGGTACTCTGACAACTTTATTTTGTTAATGATTGTGATGGATGGATGGATTATATTAGTACAATTTTACCACTTTGGGCCACAGTAGAGATAAAATTCTTCTTCCTATACATTCCTTCTTCTGAATGCTCTCACATGCTGAGTTATGCCTATAGAGGCTAACTTGTAGGTGAAGCATCCCCCCTTTCCCCCTCCCCAGTTATGGAACACTATCTCCATATCCTCCAACAGTCCTGATTTGTCATGGACAGTTCCAATTAATCCTCTGTTCTACTTTTTCAGCTGCTTTTAAAATGTCCCAGTTTCAATTTCCTCCTTCCACTTTCCCCCTTCAGCTTACTTCAATTGCTACAAAATGAGTTTAAAGTGCAAAAATAGTTTGCACTCAATTAATTTAGTGGAGGGGGGAGGAAAGAAGGGGGCATAATCTTGCCCTTCCCAGTAGGCTCAGGCAAAAGCAAATAGCTGAAACCTGCCCTAGCGTATGTGTCTTTCTTCATTAATACTTTTTGCCACTTTGTCCACACTCTGATGTTGCTTAGCCACATGTGTCCTGGTTTTTCTCTATGAAATGTTGGAGTATATGCATCAGAGAAGATGCCTTATTCTCTCAGGTCTTTTGATCCTCCATTTCTGCTGAAAGTTGTGTTTCCAACTACCATTATCTCTGCTATTTCATCTTCCCATGTCTGTTTAGCTTCTGCTTCTTTTAATTCATTGTCTGCTTTATTGTATTGCTTCCATTTTTACATGGAGTGATATCTGTGCAGAGCTGTATGCATCTGAAAGACAGAAGGCCTTTCTGTATTACACTGTTATAGTCCTATTATTCCATTTCCAACATCCTGTGGAATTCTGCAGTTTGCACTTTAAGGAGGAGCATTTAAAATTCTCCACCAGAGAGTTCTTTGGCCTTAGTAAATTACAAACCCCAGAATTCCACAGGATGTTGAAAGTGGAATAATAGCACTATAACAGTGTAGTGCAAAAAGGCCCAGAGACAGAAAGATACCACACTGGATTCAGTAGGTAAAAGTTTTACATATCTGAGATTTAATTGTAGTGAATGGTTTCTCTGTAGAAGCATCAGAAATCTAGTAATATACCAGGAACAAGAAAGCAGGCTTAATTAATTCAGATTTTGGGAACCAAACAGAGCTGGAAGCCATTTGGTCGCTATGCAACTTAGTAATAACTTCCTGGCAGCAGGAATGAAATTGCCAGGGAAAGGAGAGTGGGTGTATTATTTATGTTTGTCTTTCAGCATGAATTCAAAGGAAACAAAGGTCTGGTTTTCTTGCCAGCCTAGCATAAAGCGTCCAACATGTTCTTTCAGATAAAGTAACATGTGTTGCCTCTGAATGGAGGTTTCCAGATAGTAGTGGACTTATTCATTTTCTGAGGAGGAGTTCAAGTCTGGGTACCTGTAGAAGCAAGGGAGTTAGTATGGTTCAGTGATTTGAATGTTGGACTAGGACTCTGGGAGACCAGGGTTTAAATTGCTGCTTAGCCATGGAAATTGATGGGATGACCTTGAGCAAGTTATACCCCCGCAGCCTAAGAGGAAAGCAGTGGCAAACCTCCTTACAAATCTTACAAAGAAAACCCTAGTATAGGGTTGCCGTAAGTTGGAATTGACTTGAAAGCAGGTAAAAGATGAGTACATTTCCTCACATTCTTTATGTGCCATCTGCTTAGTCCTTTCTGAAAGCTCAGCTACTGAGAAGAGTTCAGATTGCGTTCACCAACCCTAATTTCCACACATTTTCCCCCATCTTGCCCTTCATTTGGTTATATGAAGAAAGAGCTGCTGTGTCCACAGGAGACATTGTGAGCTAACAGTTTGACAGAAACACTGTGCTGCACACTAGATTCTTATACTTGGATTCAGACTTTTATAAAAGGAGGAAATTTTAAAAGCAAAATGTGTATCATCCCACTGGCACGTGGAGCTGGCACATTTGGTATTTCCAGATGGACAACTCCTAGCCAGAGGCATTGGTGGATACTCAAAATATTGGTACCAGGTCTACTCAGTAGAACACAAAAAGTTGGACAAAACATGCAGTGCTAATGTATATTCACTTTATATGGGCTGGAATAGATCTGGGTCCCTGGGAATAGCTTCAGGACTGCAGCCCATGAGGCCAATGCCTTCTAATTAATGCCTTCCAAGTTAGTGGACCTTGGACTTTGCTCCTAGTTTTAGACTCAAGTTTAAAGGAGCTATCCAAGATACTGTAACTTATCCCTCAAACAAGTTCAGCACAAGTTCAGCACCTTCAAAGTCTGAACTAAAACCAGGGGCAGATTTATACTTATAGAAGGGCCACCAACCACTGTATCCGGATCACCTATTGTGCCACCAGTGACAAGTTATTCCATTATTTCATCTTTAATGGGTTTTAGTGTGGAAAGAAAAGAAGTGAAAGAAGTGGTGGGGGATACAAGGGAAGAGTTTAAAAATGGAAGGCTGCTTGGACTGCCTCTAACACTTCCATGGCTGAGATTAGGGCAATTGCAGTTAAGGACTTAATAAAATAAAGCCAGAACCCTGAACTTGGCATGAAAATAAAATGGAAGCCAGTTCCCTTGTTTCAAGAAGTGGGCAATTTTAGCTAATGTGGCTGCCCATTTCTTCTGCTGGAAGACACTGTGGGCTGCATCCTCCCACAACTAAATATTTCATGGCAAAAGTGCAAAGTTTTACAAGAAAAGTATGCTTGCTTTTTACTGCTACTACTGATTTTGGTAAGACCAGCTACACAACTGGTCAGAAGGTGTCTTCAGTCCATGTGCCTTGTGTTACCCATTACCAGCCCAGATGTAAGGGGGACTGCTGCTTCTTGCCTCCATGTTCTATATAGACTAATTACTTCACAGTCCTTTATGGTTTTCTCAATAAACATAATTGATGTTGTTACACACTGTCAAGTTGACTCTGACTGTGAATGAGAGATCTCCAAGAGCCCTGCTCAGGCCTTCCAAACACAAGGTTGTGACTCTCTTGATTGAGTCTATCCAGTTGTAATGCAATCTTCCTCTTTTTCTTATGCCTTCCACTTTGCCAAGCACTGTTTTTTTTCTTAACAAGTCATGTCATTTCTTGATATGTCCAAAGTACAACAGCCTCAGGTTAATCATCTTGCTTTTAGTGGGAGTTCAGGCCAGACTAGCAATAGGACCTGTTTGTTTGTTTGTTTGTTTGTTTGAGGAGAAGTCCATGGTATCATTTGAACATTCCTGCAGCACCACAGTTCAAATATGCCAGTTCTCTTCCTATCAGCTTTCTTCACTGCCCAGCTTTCACGACCATACATAGAAATCAGAAATATGATGGCATGGACAATTCTGACTTCAGTATTCAATGATGTATCTTTACACTTAAGGATCTTACCCAGTTCCTTCATAGCTGCCCTTTCAAGTCTTTGTTTTCTTCTGATTTCTTTGCTGTAGTCTTCCTTTTGATTAGAGTCTGAGGCAAGGTATACAAAATCTTTAGCCATTTTGGTGTAAATGTCATATATATTATTCAATTACTTTCTTTCTTTGCTCAGAGCTCTCACTGCTCAGAATGTAGATGCTTATTTCATTAGTCAGTTGTTTTAGGTTGTTCTGCTTGAAAATAGCTTCTCCATACTCAGAGAGGGAGCACTCTTTTGCACCATCACTACATTTGTACTTCAGTAGCGTTAATTCCCCATGTTTACCTCCTTGCACCTGGGGTACAAGTTCCAGGCAAAGATGGGACTAACAAACAATTGCACTATCATAGTGTCAAGTGCTCAGCTCATCATTTTTTTTCTCTTTTCTGTCTTACAACATGAATCCCAACTGCCTGTAATGTTTGCTACATTTTTGTGGTGAGGTTTGCTGGAAAAACTGTGATACTTCAGTTTGCATTCTACTGCCAGCTGAATTCACTTGGGTTTGCTGTAAAAGTAAATTTTGATGAGAACTTGAAGAATTAAAGAGAGAAGGTTTTGATGTACAGAAAGGTGAAATCCTTCCAACTGTATTGAACTCTCCTGGAATATGTCCTCTACGGTTGCCTGGATGGCTATTGTTCAGATGCTATCAGCAGGGATATCACCAAAAATCTATGCTGCAGTCTGCTATTGTGACAACATTGCTGAAGGCCATTGTCTTTTGTTGGCACATAAATGGACAAGAATGTATTTTCTCAATCTGTTTTTGGTAAGAAATATTTTTAAAACATCATGGAATAAAGAAAATCAAAATAGTTTTTTGTTATCAATGTGTTCTCTCAATTGAGAATATGTTACTATTTTAAACCATGCTCTTCATAGTCCTCATCAGTGGATGATTTATCTGTCTCATTTAATCTGTTTGTAAGCATATGTTCCACTTCACTGCAGCACCACAGAAAAAGTCCTTTTCCATACTAGCTCTGTCTTTGACTGCTGCAATGGGACTATGCCTTTAACTTTTAAAATTGGTTAAGTTACCGTCTCTGATGGAAATAAAGTCCATGATTATTTCGCACAGGTGGATATTAGTAGGCAATAAGGCATGCAGTATTGCCATTCTAAAATTCAAAAGAGGTTTACCACCATGCAAAAGTAATTTCAAGTCTGTTTCCTATGTAATAAAAAAGATCTAATTCAAAAAGATGACCTTCGTATCTTCAAGGAAATATTTGATGGCAGCAGGCTTTTGGTTTTTTGCACAGAGTATGAAAAGTACTTCTATATCAGTGCAACAGTTTCCTCAAGACACTCTCAAAGTTGTAAAATGTGATTTCCTTAGCTGGTCATCCTGATGCTGATGTGCAATCACAGTGATTTCCCTTTCTCTCAGCATGAATAAAACTCCAGTGTCTGCTGGCTTATACAATGCCAGATTCAGTTTCCAATTGCTGCCTTAGTTTGGTTTGACAAATTTTAACTGTGGATTCATGCAAATAATCAATTTAAAATAAGAATACAGACGCAAGAGAAACATGTTCACCCTGTGGTGCACTGCTGGCACAATTTTCTCTGTTTTCCAGTTCAGTGACAGTAACCAGTAATAAGGTGCAGCAAGCAACCAGTAATGCTTTATTTCCCCACTGAAAGGTAATGGGCAAACACTCAAACATAAATATTGAACAAGGAATGATTTAAGATATTATTAATGGTGAAGGATTATGTACTATTGCCATACATATAGCAGTTTAAAGTATCCTATATGTATAATCTATATTTGTATACATTTTATCATAAACATTACACATACTATATGTATTATATATTAATAAAAATTTTAAAAGATTAATGGGTAAGCACTCCAAGGAATCTGCATCATGAAACAGTTGTTGTTGTTTTTGTTGTTGCTGCTGCTCTTCTTCTTCATCTTCATCTTCCTCTTTCTCTTCCTCCTCTTCTTTCTCTTCTTTGCACATCCCATCATGGGACCCAGGGCATGTTACAGCAAGATCAAAATACGATTACCACTAAAAACTAAAGATCTGGGGATGAGAAAAGTTAAAATGCAATTAAACAGAACATTGTTTAAAATCTTTAAAAACCTGACAATAAGGACAATAAACGTAAAAGACCCCTCTGAACAACCAATTAATCATTATTATCATTATTTAAGTACAGAAGTATTTACTTGCCAGTGAAAGAAGAGGAAAGAGGAGGCTAGCCTGTACCCCCATGGAAGGAAATTGCGCAGCTGGGAGACAGCCACCGAGAAGACACTCTCACGAGTCTCAGCTAGACTGAGGTATAGAAGCTCAAAGACAGAGTGACTTCTTGTTGTTGATGATGATGGTGTCAATGAGAGCTAATCAAATCAATTAGACTCTTAAGAATCTTAAAACAAGAGCAAAAGAGTCTTGAGAAACCTTGAAGACTGGGGCTCTTTATTTTGCTTAAGCTTTTGGTGGTAGCTTTTCCTCTAGTTGGCAGTAGAGCAGTGAATCCACTCTCGGTTTTATTCTGAACTTTATAGGAGCTGTCCAAGATGAGGAACTCTATTCCTCTCACATGGGCTCAGCACCTTGGAGAGTTCCATTAAAGTTCAGGGAAGCCCACAGCAGATCTACTTGACTCAGAAGCACTAGCCACCACTACTATTGTGGATTGCAGCTCATCCAACATGTTAGACTTAATGAAAAGCTACAAGAATAAGACTAAGAAGCAATTGTCTCATGATTCTTGTAAACATCCAGTCTTCCAAAGAACAAGAGGTTCTTATCTCCATCTCACCACAGCTGTCCATAAAAATACTAGTGGATTCCCCCTACTGTAAAATGCAAAGACTAAGGGGTGGGCAGAGTCCCATAAACTGAAGTAATAATGATTAAGGATATAATTTTCCTTCACTTCCAATGATGGTGTTGGAGGTAATTTTTTTTTAATTTATGCTAACTGACCACAGGATGCCACTGTTGCTCCAGGAAAGTAGATCTGACTTGGTTGCAGAGACTTTTCAGTCTGAGAAATATCTGCAAGGGAGAGTCATTCCAGGTGAGAGCACACGTTCTCCCACAAAATTGTTGTATTAATGGTAGTGCCAAAGCAGCATAAATTTGCTGCCCTGTTTCCTGTCTCCATGATAGTGGGTAGCTTTGCTACAAGGGGAAAGAATAAGACTTGTGATAGAAAAGCTGGTTGGCCACTACAGTGGTGCTTAACCAGGGAGGTCTGGGATCTGATCCAGCTTGGTTCTGCATATGTATTTTTTTCCACTTTTTTATGTCCTTTTCCAAGTCACATTGTTTTAAAAAGCAAATAGGATAGCACCATTATACATGTGTTAGTATGTGTTTTGGCCTTTGCTGAGATGGATTCTCACTTTCTCCACAACAGGAAAGGTGCAGCACACAACAAAATCAAACCCAAAAAAGTAGATGGAGGAGTTGTGAGGCAGCTTCATTGGAGTTCACTGGGATGGGTGTCCCTCCTCCTCCTCTTCTTCCTCCCCACATTCGAAAAGCTGGATGAGTATTCCTATGGGAATTAATTAGGGGGGAGCACTTGCTCTTTAATACCTTGAAGAGCTTTAAGATCTTTTAGTCTCAGCACGAATGGAGACTGCAGCTATTTCACTCTGCTGTTGTGTTCATACTTACTGTGAACAATTTGTTACCAGGTAGCTAACCTTCTAGTGACAAGCCTCTCTATATTTAGCTTGAACCTCAGATGGCAGACATATAGTTGACTGCAGGGACCGTACCTGAAGCCTCACCTGTTTTGTAGAACCAGCTTCAGCTCTATTTGCATACCCTCTAAGAACCTGGGATCACTGCCATGCCACCATGAGACGTGGAGTAGGCAAATTAGAAGTTGTGGTCTGTAATAAAGGGTCTAAAATTTTTCCTCCACCTCAAAATTATCACAGAACATTGGAGGTGAAGTGTGCCACTGATCATTGATGCTGTCATACATTCTAGTCAACCAGGTTCAGGGTATGTATGGGGTCTGAATGAATAGAGAGTTTCTGACTGTAGTGAAAAAGCAATTTGGGGAAAGGGCTGTCAGAATGGATGAGAAATCCAGCAAAGTCAGCAAAACTCAAGATTGTTATAAATTGCAGACTTGGAAAGCAACTGTAATAACCTGCTTTTTCTTCACTCTTTCTTACCACTTTTGTTTTATCTGACAACAAGTTCTAGAAAACTCCAGAGGTAGCTTATCATTTTGTAATGTTTCAATACCAAAAGAGATTCCAGAAAAAGTTCAGCTAAGGGTGCTATATTTAAACTGAACTGTTTTAATTGCTTTTTATCTGTTTATTTCATTTTTTTTACATAGTGGTTTTAATCAGTTTGATATTATGAATAATTTTAATTCCACTTTAATGTTCAATGTTTGCATGATTTTAGCTGCATTGTTCTTTTTTAAATGGTAAGCAACCCTGAGTCCCAATTTTGGGAGAAAAGCAAGATATAAACAAATATAATAACGAAATAAATAATAGGGAAAAATATTCTTCTTTGCAACTAAATAGTTAGCTGGTAGAAAGAGATGTGAAACTCCTGAAACAAATGAACAATGTGTGTGACAGGCTTTTAGCTCTCCAAGAGAGAATGAGAGAGAGGAACACTTATTTCAAATTTTAACATTTTTTTCTATAGGATTCCTCTCCCTCTAAACTGGGAGGAGGTCTGTATGCTGGTAGAGCAATTATACATGTCTATTCCAAAGTAAGCCCAAGTACAGACATGGGCAAAGTGCAGCCCTGGGGTTTCATATGGACCCGCCTCAAGCTGTTTTCTCAGCTCTCTGGCACTCAAGATTCCCCAAGCTGCCATTTTTGTGTCTGAAAAAGAAAAGAAAAGAGTTGCTTCTCCTGGGGCAGCAAACCTCCAAGGAATGGCAATTCTCCTTTTAAATACATTGCTTGTGTACACATACAAACACTGAGTTAAATATATCCCCTTCCCAACAAGAAATGCCATTCTAGTCACTTCAAGTATTTTGTTCTTGATTTTTTGGGCAGACTGTGCAGCCCTTGGAGAATCCCAGAGGCAGCTAATTGGCTCTTAGATGCACTACCATCTATGGGTATAATCATAACTTTTAATTTCTTTATGGTTTTATAGCTATGTGAGTGTGGCCTCACTAAATGCTGGAGTAGGGGGATATCACTTGGTTCACGTGCTGGCTGTGCTTGGTGGGTGGGTGTCAAGGTGACAAGAGGTAGGTTTTATTTTAGTGGAGAAGCCAGATAGCTGGTGCTGGGGAGATATTGCTCCCTGATCTGCTCAGTTGTTGTTGTGTGCCTTCAAGTAATTTCTGACTTGAAATCAGCCTAAGGCAAACCTATCATGGGTTTTTCTGGAGCTGAGAGTATGTGATATGCCCAGGGTCAACCAGTGGGTATCAGTCGCTAAGCAAGGAATTTAACACTGATCTGCAGGGTTACAGTGCAAAGCTCAGACCACTACACCATGCATTATTTTACATGACATGCAATGCACTGTAGAAAGTAACAGAGGCAGTATGACAAGCCCTTACTTCTTTCTCTCCCACATTGCTATGGCAGTTCCCCAATCTGATAAAGTGTCTTGTCTCTTCCATGCAGATCTGCCTTCCCCCTCATAACACCACCTTTGAATAAAAGAGTGAGGTCTTTCAATGGTTCTTTAGACCCCGTAATAGTTCTGTAGTAGTGTGTTTTCTGTGTTTATTTAAACGCTGTATACAACTTAGCTGAGTTGGTATTTATAAAAAAATAAACTGTGATATTTATTAAGATAACATACAGAACAAATTATTGGAATCCAAATGCAGGTGAATGTCAATACTATTCTTCATAGTACTTTTAGACAGTTTCCTTATATTTTTAAATTCTCATATAAACATAAGTATCATAAACAGCCCTTTGGGTACACTCTCACCAAAGACTCAATGCCCCAATCTAGGTCACATGTTCTGAACAGATTCTATAATGGTTTAATTACTCTTCTGCCTCTCTCTAGGCTTCCCCTGAGAATTAAGCCCTTCCCACACAGTCATCCTCCCTGGCTGACTGAGGGACTTTACTCCCCAGCTTTCTCTGGTGAGAACTCAATCAAGGACTTCAAATGACCATCAGTGTTTGCCTTTATATATTTTTTCCTCTCAGCCACCAGCCCCTCTCACACACTATTGGGTGGGGTTTCTCTCCTGAAGAGATATTCTGGTTGCTGGCAACATGTTTCTAGGCTGCTCTGGCACTTTGGATAGCCATACCCTCAGAACTCCATCGCAGGTAATTTCACTGAAATGATGACCAAGACAATGAGGTGTGATGGACCAAACCATAATTGTCAAAATGTATGCAATGGTTAATGTTATTACAAAATCTTGTGATGAAAAGCCCAGGTTTGCAGGTACCAGAAAACCCTGTATCTGTAATCTGAAGTGTTGCATGAAGCTGACAATATCTATGGCAAAAACTGTAGAGTTGGAAGAGACTACAAGGGCCATCAAGTCCAACTCCCTGCCCTGCAGAAATATATCATCAAAGCATTCCTGACAAATGGCCATCCATCCTCTGTTTGTAAACCTGCAAAGAAAGAGATTCCACCACACTCTGAGGCAGTATATTCTAACACAGCTGGATTCAAAGTAGCTCAACATATTTTCATGCAGGTAATCTCACTGGTCATAGATGAAGCAGTAAGGAAAATGCTCCCAATAATACACTATTAATATAATGCTATAAAGACCAAAAATTAAGAGTAGCCTTTTTAATATTTGATTTTTTAATCTTTTTCTTATCTACTTCTTTGAGTAAAAGCCCATGTTGCCAATTGCACAAAGACTTATATTTTTACTGCACATTTTATTTTCCTATTGCACAAAATATGTCCCATTGTATATTAGAAACCAATGCTTGAGAAGAAGTGGGCTGGAGCATAGTGTGTGTTTTTTACTACAAGAAAGAGGCTTCTATTTTTCATCTTTTTTAAAAAAGCAAGTTTAAATAATTGTTCTAATTACTTCCCCATTTTGACAAATGGGAAGATAACATCGCTTTTATTTTTTTAAAATGTGACTGTACCAGTAAATAATTACTGAGGGTTGTTTGGAACTATAACTGTCACTAATTCCTTTGACAAATAACTTTCCAAGTTCTGGTCTAGTTTTTTTTTGCCTACAGTTCAGGGCATTTTTTCAATGAGGTGATAAGCCTATATCTGGACTGTAGTGTTATCACATGAACAAATGGTCGTCATACATAGAAATGTAGCATGTCAGGATGGGAGAAGGCTAAGCTTGAAGCTTCTCTGTGATATTCAGATATCCATGCAAAGTTTTTTTTAAAAAAAATAGGGGCATATTCATAATCTGATTAGCCCTGTCCTACAATGAGCAGTAGCACTATCCAGATATAGGCTTATTGTCCCAGCAAAAGTCAGAACTCCTGGTCTATACCCAATTGTTAAGATGAGAAGAATAGGAAAAACAAATGAATGGAACTCAGGTGTTGACTCCCCAAGTTGTCCTTGTTTCCATGGGCTGGATGGGATACAATGGTTTTAAATGAAACTGAAAATTCAGTTTAGGCCAGCTTCTTTGGCTCTCACAAATCTTGCCAAAACCATACCATACAGGTTTCAGAAAACTGAAGTAGCCCCAAGGCTTATAGGGGTAGAAAAAGCCTCGCTGGGAAAATTCCTAAGAGGGCAAACATCCTTCACAATAATCCTGAATGTTGACAGACTGACTCAGAGAGAAGTAGAACTAGAGAGGCTGTCAGCAGAAAAAGGGAGACACAGGCTGTTTCTGCAGCACCCTCTCATCTTGCCACGGGGACAAGAGAAGGATGGGACCACAACAATGCTTCTGCATGATGTCGTCGCAGACCTGTCCTTCTCCCGTCCCCAGGATTGTGGATTAAATAATTGACGGGTTTTCCCTGTGAATGACATGCGATCACATCACCATTGTGCACTTACCTGTCTTGTGGAAGCTGCAAAAACGCGATGGCTGTGCTCCCTGCCTCAGCACAGGCTGAGAAAGTACCTGCTGTGCTGCGGAAGGAAGAGGCATGGCCATTATGCTCCCTTCTGCAGGGAGCCAGCCAGTGCCGAGAGGAGTGCTCCCATCATGTCCCCCTCCCAGCAGAGCCACTGCCAGGATTGCCACTGGATGACATTGCAAAAAGATAGGGTGTGGAAAGTGCCATGCAGAGGTAAAACATTAGTTATAACATTAGTTCACTGTCTGGACACCACCTCCTACTTTACTCTAAGAAGCCATTCTGAAAATGTGACCAGAGATAGAAATGAATAGTTGTCCTTAGACATTAGTGGAGAAATCAAGGGCTTTAATGTAGCTGGGAGTGCTGGCTTGTGGACCAGCACCTCACCTGCTAGAGTAGGGATAAAGGACACTTGAGTCTCCAAAGCTTTGAGCTGCAACTCCCATGATCCTTTCCCATTAGCCACACTGGAATGGGTTGCTGGATTGCTGGGAACTGTAGCCCAAAATATTTGGAAGGCCAAGATCCTCCACTGATGCTCTAGAAAAAATTATATGCTTCTGTGTGATATCATGCCTGGTGCTCAAGATGTATGCCATGCTGTAACATTTTGTTGCCCTCTTGTGCTCCCGCTTATGGACCTGGCTACAGAGTGCCCTTCCTCTCTTCTCATGATTCTTCTTGCTACTGAGGTGGAAGTTAGGGATGATAATTATTCACTAAGTCTCTTCTCAAAGGTAGCAATGAGTGATTTCAGCAAGCTTCTTCCCACTGTAAGAAAGTTTTCAAAAACCACACAGTCTTTGAATTCGGGACTTGTTCTCCGAAAAATTTGCACATAGTGCTTTGCACAGAATATAGCATTTTCTACATGCACAATAATAGTTCAATACAGAAATATTAACTCTTGCGCAGAAAATCCTATCTTCTGCATTTACTGTGAAGGAATTAACACTTTTGCATTGAAACATTATTTTCAATGCAGAAAATGCTGTTTTCTGTACACAACAATCACATGTGAATTTTGTGCAGAAAAAGTCCCAAATTGCAAAGATTCTCATCAGTCCAGGATTCTTTTCATCAGGGTTTCTCAGCACTCAAAAAAAAAAAAATGTTTTTCAAATATTTTCAAGTATTCTTTCCATTCCTACTATTTAGGCTGAAAGGTTTTCTTGACTTTCTTTGTTCAAAGTTAATGTGTCTTGGGTATTCTATTTACACAGTGTTCTTGGCTTCCCTTGTTAGCCACAATTATGTTATAAGAATAGACTAGGATACATCAAATGGTCAAAGTCCAGTTACTTAATATGTTTGGTTTAAACATGCTTTTAATTTGTATTTCTCAAGCTGTCTGAAGCAGGTAACCAATAATGTCCCCCAAGTGCAAGAGACTAGTACCATATTTGTGCCCATTAGTTACAATTATTTATTTATTTCCTGGAAACTTTCCAGTGACCAGCAGCTGATGGCTAATGGACCAGAACCAGTCTACAGACCACCAGTTTCAGTAGCACTGCTCCAAGCAATAACATGTTTCTAATGCATTGCTCAGATTTACTGGCAAGATGTTATAAGAGATGAACTATTTTTTAAAAAAGCTATTTTATCCAAAGTTTTGATTTTAGTGTCCCACAATATTATAAAAAGGAGTGGGGAACTGGTTGAGGGTGGTTGAGGGTGCCATGTCAGATTCCCACCGACTCCAACCACACCCACTGACATCATAGTTTCCCACAGTTGTAACATTGGCTGGAAATTCCATCCAATCTTGTGGTTGGGGACCCAGCTTTGCTCTATCTTTTCCTTCCTTTGGACTCATGCTAATGTGCAAGCACTGTCTGGGAGATCTGTGCCATCTTCACTTTTCCTGCACAAGGGAAAATGTGGAAGGAGCAGAGTTGTGTGAAATTCCAGGGACCCATGTTACCCTAAAACATAGGTGTCACGAGGGCCACCCTTCAATGCCAGTACCTCCTTGCAAAAGTGGTGAATGAATTAGCTCAAAATCAGGAAGTTAACAAGTGGGGGGCAACCTAGCGAAACCTATCTACCAATGTTTATGGGTTCACGCAGGAAAAGAACCAGCCAGAGATTCAAAAGTAAGCTAAAAGTGTGTTTTTTTGAGAGGAATTCACTCATGCGTGCACACAAGATACAAACAGTCAAACATTCACACAAGAGCAAACTGAAGGATAAAGGGAGGAAAAATTATGGATAGAGAGGCTGAGGGTTTATGGTTATAATTACCAGTCCAGACGAGTAGCGAAGAAGTTGCAATGTGGCTCAGATTTGTGTCTAAGGGCAGACCGGATCAGGATTCAGGGTGACATAGTGGGGTCCAGCATTTCATCTGACTTCTCAAAACCAAGGGTTTATATACTCTATTTCCCTCCCTGAAGGGGTGTGAGTTAATCGTTCTCCCAGCCTAGTGGACAGTGGGAGTTGCAACACAGACAATGCAGTCTGGATGGTGCTAATGGTTTCAATGTCTTGGTTGAGTGGGGGTTTCTAAGCCAGGAGATCTGTGCCATCTATGCAAATAGCAGAGGGTCGTTGCCTCTGCACCTGTGCACCTTATTGTTTTCTGAGATTGGGCAGTTGATAGGATTAGCTCAGAGCCATTAAGTCAGGCTTTCTTGACTAATTCTTATGGCCTGGTCATGTTGAGGTCACCTCTGACTTATTTCCAGTCAGTGTCCCTTTCACATGGCCTTTCCAGCCATATAGTTTATATTTTGTGCTAATTAAATGTATCTGCCAATTAATATTTTTCTGCCAATTAAATCATATCAAAATATGGAGGTGTACAGCCTGCTAACACCTGCTTAAGGAGCATTCCTACAGTGGGCACATTGGGTCACATAATTTTTACCTGTTCCACACTTCCTCCCCATTTGGGAGTATTCAGGAAAACCTTCAATTAACGCTTTTCCAACATGTCACTGACTTTCTCGAGTGGAAAAATCAGTGACCCTGAGTGGGAGGATTCTGTGCTCAATCTCCTATTGAAGATAACAGGAGGAGGCCTCCTTATAAGTCCTCTTTCCAGTTTTGAAGATGAGTTGAATAGGAAATTTAATCAAAGATAATCTTGCAACTCATGAGATACCCATTAAGGGTAAGTTTCCAGTAGTAATTAGAAATGTCCAGTCTTCAGTGCTGGTTTCCTTGGGAATTACCAGCAGTTTGTAATCTATGTACATTATCTGAGCTGTTCTGTGATAATGTCAACACTGCAACTTTTTATTAGACGATAGGAACTGCTATGAGAAGCCAAGTCAGTAGAGGAATGTCTGTTTCTTCTCTGGTATTTTAGGGAGAATGTTTCTTGACAATGCATTCTTTTCATGAAGCCTCATTGATAATGAGGTATTTAGTTGAATGTTTCTTCACAGCCCCATAGAACTTATTGTGAAGGTTTCTTTGGTAGCTTGGTATTTGGCTTGTGTACAAAATTCCTTACTATTTCCCCTTTTCTATTTTTTTTAAATCAAGGGCTAATGAAATCTCCATGGTTTCTTTAAAAGAGGAGGTTGTCATAACTAAGCTTTGAAGGCACTTTGGGTATCTCATATGTTTAGTTTAGAGGCTCTGATTAGATATTTCCAGTTTAATTTGCTGTTTTGATTAAAGATGTGTTTAGAGGCTTGAGATTTGTGTCAACTAATATTCTAGAATTGTGCTTAATTGCCAAGTCCCATGAATTCTCACAGGTTCGTTTGGTGGCAACACAGGAGAGCCCTTCTTCTGGCACTCTCATCATAGAGGTAACAGATGGGTGTTGTCCTTGCTGTCTTTCTATGGGAAGGTGAAGACTTTTTTTGATTGTTTGTTTTAGCAGGTCTTGCATAATATACTGTATTGTCTATGTTGCTTTCTTTTTAATGGCTGTGTTATAGCTGGGTTGAATTTTGTTGATAGTTTAATCACATTTTTAACCTTTTTGTGATATACATTTTTAGCCATGTTTATTTTAACTGTTATAACCTGCCTTCAATCCCAGAGTGGATAAAAAGCAGGAAATCATCACCATTATCATCATCGCCAGGGTCACTATCATCATTATAAGCAATTTCTACATGGAAGCCTTTCCTCTTTTCACTACGTACGGCCCTTCTTTATTTCTTTATTTTCTTACTTAATTTAAAATATTTATACCCTGCATTTCAGCTGGGAAAACTCCTGGAGGGGCTTTGCAGACTGAAAGCAAACCAGCAAGCAAGCAAGCACCTGTCTTCAAGTTTAGAATCTAAAGACCCATGACATTGAAGGAAAGGGGGATAGGGAAGAAAAAGGTAATCAGGAAAATGCACAAACTTTAAAGCCTGAAAGCATACAAAATAGAATACAAAACAAAAATATAAAAGGAAAATATAAAACACAACTGCACAACATGCATAATACAAAAAACAAAAACAAAAAAACAAAACCAACAATAGCCTCCCCCACCTTTAAAAATTTGGAGGAAAAAAACCCCACAGAATGATTCCAAAAAGCAAGATCCAACATTGGACTTTTGCTGGTGGAACTAACAGTGGAATTCTGAGGAAGTAGGAAGCTGTTATGCCATTTCTAGTGCAGCCTCTTTCCTGTGTACTCCAGAAAGCTGCTCCAGAGAGTGAGAACAACCCCCTACAGCTGAAGCCTGATTTTGGATAGTTCAAAAGGCTGCAGGAGAGAGGAGAGGGACCAGCCCTAATGTCACAAATTTTACACAGCTGTGCACAGCATCGTGCCTTTGTATTTCTTAAAATGACTTCAAGCAACAAAACTTTGTATTGTTCACACTAAACGTAAACATCATTTCAACTTACTTTGTTCAAAAATATAAAATAGGAGAAAATGAAATTAACTTGAAATCATTAAAATATAGGCATGCAAAATACTTTGGTGAAAATTCCAAGAATAAAAAGTAAGAAAGATCGCATAGATCCACCTCATGAGTGTCAAGGCGGTGCTGCATTTTCCAGACTTCTATCTCCAGGCTCTGTGGCACCCAGTCCAAAAAAACTGTACTGTATTAACATTCCTTGCTTTGCAAACAGCTCTAACAAGGGTAATCAAATCTTATGCTTCAGTGTAAGCTGATCACAGTGGCCAGAAAGGAATGTCTCTACCCATTTTCCACTGCGCAAGAAGCACAATGAACTGGGGAGGGGGTCTTCATAGCTTTCTTGGGAGGCAATCAGGTTACTTGATAGAAACTTACTGGGGCAGCTGGTCCAAACTATTGGGCTAGAAATTCTTACTTGTGATACAAGAATCATGATTGAGTTATACAGAAGGGGGAATAAGTTCAACGACCAAAGCATTTAATATCCAGACACCATTCCAGTAGATCATTGTTACAGTATCATTAAACATCATAGTCAACTGATAGATTGGCTCCAGATTGGTCCTGCGGGGAACAGGTGTTCTTTTCATGGAATGCTCCACTGCAGTCCAGTAGAGACTTTCTGCTGGATCAGAGAGGGAGGGATCAGAGAGATAATTTTTGCTAAGTATTTATTTTGCCGTGAGCACATCTGCATCACAGACCTTGTTGTTCATTCCCTTGCTTCTCTGCAGGGTTCTCAGTTTTATTCCAGGGGTTCTTCTGGTCCTTTTCAGCATTCAGTATTCAGAAGTATTGTGAGATCATTTCTCTGCCCTCTTTCTGCAGTGTGAGTGGATGTTCACTAATCACTTCTCTAGGTCCAATGAAAACTAATACATGCAGTTTCCTTTTTAACAGGACATGAAATCATGCCTAGAATGCTGACCTGAAGGCCATATTCCAAAATGTTGCAGAAACATTTACAGATGACATTGACTATTCACTGAGCATGAAGAGTAAGTACTCACAACTTATACATTAAGCAAAACACTTTCTAAGGGCCCATCCAGACTGATTGAAAACTCTAAGACATTGTTCCTATTCTTTTATACTATGCGAAGATAAACCAACTTGGGGTGCTGGTATAAAAAGTCTGTGATTGTACTGACAGAAAATATTTAGGGATAAACAAAACATGTCTGGATCTCTAAAATAACATTGGAAAGGACAGAAACAAAACCTGGGGATTTCTGGCCTTTTAGAGTCCATCCAGATGGACTGGGAAAAAACAGAATGTCTGCAGTTTTCTTCCTGTCCTTTCTGGGTTTTTTGGGTTTTTTTAGGGGGGTGTCTATTTGACGTTTTCCCCATTCTGGAGTATTCTGAGGGAACTTGCAGCACTGACAAGACCTTTTATTCCTAGTTTCCAGGTCAATTTAAATTAAACCAGTATTTCCCCAAATAAAAGGTGTCTCTCCATGGCAGTGTGTTTCCATTACTGTGGAGCTAAGATGGTGGCTGCCAAGAAACGTAGCAATGGTTCCCAGGACAGAATATTTAACAGAGATCGAGTGAGAGAAAGAGGAATGCTTAGCAATAAAAGAAGATGATCCCAGTGCTTAACTAGTACAATATTTCTAAAGCACTATAACACATTGACTGTAATTCCTGAATAATAATTAGAACGGACTCAATGAAAATTGGCGAAAGGTAATTTCTGAAATGTTGCCAGCGGGCCTTTCCACACTACATAATTATTGCATTATGATTCCGCTTTCACCAGTGATGTCGAGTTGATTGACTCAGACTTAAGTTGACTCAGACTTGAGTTGATTGATTGACTCAGACTTAAGTTGACTCAGACTTGAGTTGATTGATAGACTCAGACTTAAGTCAGACTTAAGTCACTTCAGTGACTCAACTTGGACTTGACTTAGCAATAAACTACACACTGACTTGACTCTACTTGTGACTTCAGTTGCATAGGGACAGGGGGGCGGGGGGGAGCAGTTTGCCCTGGGTGGCAATGCTTTCGGGGTGTCCCGGCCCATAGCTATGCCCCTCGCACCCTGGCCATGTCCCCACACACCGCAGCCACGCCTCCATGCACAGTGGCCATGCCCCTCAAATGGTAGTCCCGCCTCTCCTACCCCTCTCCTCACACTCCAAACTCCACCACTTGTATATTTTTAGTGACTGACTTGCTGCACTTGGTTCAGTTACATAACACATTAATCCAGAAACCTTACAATGGCTGCCCTAGAATCTGGAACTCCCTTCCCACAGAGGGTAGAATAGCCTATCCTTGTTGTCCTTCCTGCGGCAGGCAAAAACCTTTTTATTTAGGCAGGCCTTTTAATACAGAAAGTTTTTGAAGACTGGACTAGGGAGTGCTATACTGTTTTAATTTTACTTCTTTTAATCTCTTTTGAGCTGTTTTGATTCTTTTATAGTTTAATTCTATTTTAATATTTATTATTTATATGTTTTCATTATATTATTTTGACATGTAAGCTGCTTTGAGACCCAATGCTGAGCAAAAAGTGGGATATAAGTGGTGGCGATGATGATGATGACGATGATGATGATGATGATGACAATAATAATAATGTCTTTGATTCCAGAATTGAAAACTTTAAGCATATAATTCTTTGTACCATGCATCTCTTTTTCCCCCAAGTCTACTTTATGAGCACTGCTTCCATTTTTCTGAAATCTACTGTTTGAATATATCTCTGCACGTGCCACCCTATTAGCCACAATTATTTGTCTGGCTTTCTGTACACCACTTTTGTTCCCTGTAAAACTGCTCACATCACTAAGATCACAATCTCAGCCAATGACAGGAAATATTGGACCGCTTGAGAGAGTTATATAGTAACTAGACTATAATACAAAGTCCTGAACATGCAGATTAAAACTGTGATTGTAAAGGGCAAGCCCTTCACACAGTTCATTTCTGTTTCAGACCTGAATCAGGAAGCTTCACAGCCTTTTATTGATTCGATTAGTGTCCTGTTTTTCTCCTGGAATTGAGAATCAAGAGAACATATGGTATAATTAAAAAAACAGGTTCCAATAAAAACACAAATTAAAACTACTAAAAACAAATAAAAGTTGTTAAAATGGTAGATAATAGATAATAAAAGACAATACATAATAGATAATAAAATCTATAGAAAGTATAGAAAATGAAGGATAATAAAAATAGATAATAAAAGATAATTAGCTAAAAGCATTTTAAAACACTTCAAATATATTTTTTAAAAATTATGTTTTATTAAAAATGCTAAATAAAACAAATTGCACATACATTAAAACCCTTATCTGTAGCTGTCAATCAGGCCTGCCTCAATAGAAAAGTGCTTATTTGCCACTTACTATTCCCTCTTAAGATATATTGCAGGCATCGTGCTCTGAAATTCAAAGGAACAAGGAAAAAAAATATCTCAGTCAGTGTCACTGAAATGAAAGGGGGCTTAGAATCTTCCCTATCCAGCAATCCTGATCATGAGGGAGGTTAAAGCTCTGTTCACTTCACTGACTGTCTACCGCCCAGTGATTTGACATCTGAAAGTTTCTTCTGCAAGGACCAACACGTGTCTTTTTGCCCCCAAAGGCAGCCATCTCCTAATTTATAAAGTATATGTCATAGCTTAGAAAAGTAGCCATGGTGACTGGAAATTTGGGGAGCTGTAGTCAAAAAGGTACGTTTTCCAAGTCTGAGTTCATACATAGATAAAGCTGGAAAACTAAAGTAAATAGTTCCTGTTTATTCCAGGTGCTGCCTACTATATTTCAGAGGAAAGCAATGACAACTCACCTCTCAGTATTCTAAAACAACGCTATGCAATTTATGAGGTCATCCTAATTAAATGGGAACCTTGAAGGCACGTACATATATGCACAGTACAATGTTGGAAAATAACCTATTTTCATTAATTGTTGCATTGTTGGAAAAGTTACTTGTACTGCTCATTTCTTCTTTTTCCTTACTTTCCTTACTTCTGTGTTCAGGATTAGGACTGATAAAAGGACAGCATAAAACCTGAAAAAAAATCTAGTAGAAAAGCCTTTAAAAATGCTGCAAGATTCCCTTTAAAAGTAACATTTAAAATTAGCTAGAAAATACTATTCATGAAAAAAAACCCACAGCATTCCTACATGTTATCTTTTTTAAAAATTTGACTTGTTTGCACCTTTGCTACTAATTTTTTTTAACTATCTACGACCACCAACATTAGTTGTAATTCATTACTATCAAGTAGCAAGCATGTAAACTGGAAAACTACTTATACAAGGTTTACAGTACAATAATATGCATCTTTACTCAAAAGTAAGTCTTGTCCTCAATGAGCATTAAATAGAGCTCTTGGGAGCATATCCTGACAAATAATTTATAGATTTGAAATGCGCAAGCTGGAAAAATTTAAATGGCAATTTTCTTTCCAGAGGTACTTACCCTTTAAGTACTTAAACATTCAGTGTATATTATCATAATGAGATGCAGTTTCCAGATTTAGGAGGACATTGCAGTGCCAGCTAAGATAAGTACAGTTTGCAGGCATGCTGCTGCTTCCCTAGAGTACAAAAATATTACACTAGCCAACATTTCACAGTTCAATAAAATGTGTGTTGTAAGTAGTTAGCTGTTGGGTATGGAATTTGATCCTTTACAATTCATATATCAGTAACAGCCACCTGTGTGTTGATATGATTCATGACATTGATGCAGTGCTCACTTTAATTTAGCCTCATGGAATGGAAGCACTGTGATATCATGATTCTTTATAATTCTGCTCACTACCTTCACAGAATAATATTCAAGACCTGCAATAGAGACTGTAGTGGTAAATGCATTTCTACTTGGCAGTAATTGTACTCATAATACAAGTAATTACCAGTGAAGGCTAAAGAGATGGAAGGAATCTTGTGGCCTCTACAACAGTAACTAATTTATTTAAACATAAGCTTTTGTGGATTCTAGTCAAATTCTTTGAATGCAGTTAATGCTACATTCCTATGTAAATCATTTGTGAATATCTTCCATTTAACTTGCTAGGATTTCCTACTGAATAAAGACACATAATATCTGGCCAAGTGTGTATTATTTCTTTATTTACAAAGTATAAATTGGAAAGTCCATCTGGGGCCCTTTCTGCACAAGGCTAGTGAATCGCTTTGTGCCATTTCTTACCGGCCCTTCTGGGCTCGAAACAGGGCGGACTTTCCCTGATGTCCTTCCGCAGGGCTACTCTGTATGTTCCACACCAATTCGGAGCAGTGGGAGTTCATACATCCACACTATCTCCACGGCTTCCTGTGGTTTGTTCGGCGGGACCAATCGCTGCAGCTGGCCACGCCCACAGACCGCTCTCTGCTGATCCCCAGTTCGCATTGGTGTGAATGTGCGCATCTGCACAACTGCGCAGGTACGAATTGCCACGATCCGGGAAATTCAAAACCCGTTTCTTTTGTTCTTCAAATAGCGTGCTGGACAACCACTTGGGGGCGCATTTAATCGAACTTAGGTGCAGAACGAAGGTAAATAGTCCAAACCTAGTCCGCTCCAAGGTACAGACGACCTCAGTGACAAGATGCATTGGCTCGTCTTAATTTCCTCGTGCGGAAAGGGCCTGAGTGAGTTCTTTAACAGAGATAAGGAGAGGTCCAATTCAAAAAGCTAAACTCCAGTGCAATTCTAACTCAAAGATGTGCTGGCCATGTGGGGTTAACAATAGTCAAAAGTCTCCTGTGTTGGCTGAACTGGCCTAGTGCCAGCTTAACTGTCTTTATGCTGGCATAACTTCTGCTGGCTGATCTCGGAGAGCAGCAAGTAGAGGGGTCTGCTGGCACAGCTATTCAACTGAGTGAGAAGGAGTGGAGAAATGAATGTGATGAGTTATACCAGAGCCAACCCAAGAACAGTTTCAGTTACACCTGGAAACTAATCTAGCCACTATGCCAGCACAAAGTTAGGCCATGGGCAGGGTAATTCTAAGGCAGGAGTGGTTTGGATTCAAAACAGATTCAGCTGGTCTAGTGTCACCTTAGCTGGCCCTCAGCCATCTTAAAGAGTTAGGTCCTAGTCTCCAGGAGCATGAAGTAGGGCCTCATAGACAAGGTTCATACACTAAGCAGATGGGTACACTTGTATGCAAGTACGTGGTTCATCATGATCCCACCCTTATGCCACATTGTTGTTGTTAACTGCTGTCGACTTTTAATTATGGCAACCCTACAAATGAGAGACCTCTAAGTCACCCTATCATCAAGAGTCCTGCTCAGCTTTTACAGATTCAGGGCTGTGGCTTTCTTGAGGGACTCTATCCATCTGTAATGTCTTCCTTTTTCCTATTGCTTTCTACCTTACCAAGTATTTCTACCTTACCAAGTATTATTGTCATTTCTAGCAAGTCACATCTTCTTACGATATGGCCAAAGTACAACAATCTCAGTTTAGTCATCTTGGCTTCTGGGATGAGTTCAGGCTTGATTTGCTCTAGAGGCTATTTATTTGTCTTTTTAGCAGTCCATAGTATTTGTAGAATTCTTCTTCAGCACCATATTTCAAATGAGTTGATTTTTTTCTATTAGCTTTTTTCACTGTGCAGCTTCTACAACTATATATATATATATATATATATATAAAACACACACATACATACACACACACACGTACACACACAGGATATATATATACACACACATATATATACACACATACATACAAAATCCTATGTGTATATATATGTACGTATGTGTGTGTGTGTGTGTGTGTGTGTGTATATATATATATATATATATATATACACATACATACACACATACAATCCTGACTGTAGTATTCAATGATATATCTTTACACTTCAGGATCTTGTCTTTTTCCTTCATAGCTGCCCTTCTAAGTTCCAGTCTTCTTCTGATTTCTTGACTGAAGTCTCCATCCCGATGAATGATCAAACCAAGGTATGGAAAATCAATTAACTTTGTGTACAAATAAAAATATATATTAGTGAAGGAAAACACACCCATAGCTGTCTTTTTAGAATAAGTCATTATGATCTTAAATATAACAGAAGTGTGGTATTACTAATCTCCAATGTGGTATTGCATTAGCTCCAAAGTTATTCTGGAACCATTATGCGTGTCCAAAGTGCAAGGTTCACTTTTGGTACATGGTGACATGTCTTCTTACATTCCACTGCCTTATCTGGTGCCATCTCTTAGTTGTGTAATTATTAACACACTTAAGTGTGAGTGTATACATATATGTGTGTACATGTATATAAAACTGATCTCACAATGGTCAGTCATAACAGAACAGTAAGTACTTTTATTAATAATATAAAAACACTTTTAAAAATCCATTCTCCACATTTCTAGTGCTCAGAATATTAGCAGTTGTGTGAGGCATACTTAACAGTGTGGCATGCAGCCTCTTTTCCCCCATATCCTAGGACCAGGGCAGCTATAAGGAGGAGAGTAGGAACGGTAACCAGAAATAGAGTTCATAAAGTGGAGAAGTTCAGATATTTGTAGAGTGCCCACAAGCGGCTTCATCTTGCATGCATTCCAAAACAGGGGTCAGCCTGCCATATAATACTACAGTGTAGGCTTGAAAAATGAAACGTCATTTAACATTTACCTAATTTTAATTTTTTTTTAAATGAGGAATTTGGTGTGAGATTCTAGATACTTCTTTCCAGAGTTGCAAAATAAAAAACTAGAAGGTGACATGGCTTCTCTGGAGTATATGTTGTTTGAGATAAATTAAAGATACTTATAAACCAGAGTTAAAATATGTGGCACCCTCCCTATAAAATCTCTCAGAAACATGTTCACACGTTTCCCCCCTTCAAACCCCTTACTCTTCTTTTCTTCCTGAGGGCTTTTAATTTTTGTCTGTTACATCCCTCTCACATATTGCTATCCTCTTTTTCTAGGCTAAGCTTGTCCTGGTCCTTTCGGTAAGGCTATCCTCATAAGATTTGCCATCTGGGTGCTTTTATCTCCTCACAGGTCTGCGACAACCTTGTAGTAACCTCTAAACCAGACTCCACAGCAAGGGCTAGACATCTGAGTCCGAGGCCATTTCCGCACTACACTCTTATAGTGCGATTATTCCACTTTCAACATCCTATGGAATTCTGGGGTTTGCAGTTTCGGGAGGGGCCAACCGAAACTGCAAACCCCAGGATTCCATATGATGTTGAAAGTGGAATAATTGCGCTATAAGAATGTAGTGCGGAAATGGCCCAAGTTTAGGGCCAGATTGTTGACAGGGCAGTGGCCTGGAACCAGCCCCTGGACAGCCATGAGCATACCACTGGAGTTCACTAAAGATGATGCTGATGGCAACAGCAATCCTCCCCCTCTCCAATTTTAGAAACCTTTTATAATTAGTGTGTGGCTGGGTGTACAGGTATATTGTTGCTTATTTTATTGTTTTGACTTTAAAAATAAGTTCCATTTCCTTCATGAAAATAGTGTTTTGACTTCCAGCAACCCTAAACCCTAAGAGACCTCCAAGCTCCACCAGACATCAGCTGTCCTGCTCAGGTCTTGCAAACTCAGGGCGGTGGCTTCCTGGATTGAATCCATCCACTTGTAATGTTATTTATGCATTTTGCACCAGGGGAGAAGCAGCAAATTTCATTTTCTCTAGTCGGGACAGCATTACCACGTAAGCAACTTTTACAATGCAAGTACCTTCAGAGAATTTTAAACTATCTATTGAGCTTGTATTTATTTGTGGGGCAGTTGGCAAACAGTTTTGCCCTTTGATCTATTTCCTTATCTTGCTACCAGATAATTAATGTATTTGTCCAAATAAATGAGAGAGGCCTGTTCCTGCCTGTGTGCCTGTGCAAGACTATTAAGTCCAGCGCCTAAAATAGTATGGTTTGCATGATTGATGTTGCAGCCAGAACCTCCATTTTTCTGTTTTAGTGAGAGCTTCCCTCCAAAATTCCGAAGGTCCCTTAAAAAAGCCTAATATATTTATGATTGCATCTGAGTAGCTTACACAGTAAATAAAGTACCACAGATTTTGTATGCTTCCCCCTCCCATGTCACCCTGTCTTATAGGGCACCCCACATCCAGAGAACTAGCACCCCAGCCTAACCCGGACTGGGGGGCGTGGGGGGGAGATGGCTGTGATCAAAGATGCTGAGGGCGGGAGGGGGCTGCAACAGGTGAGGAGGAGGGGAGAGAAACAGCAGCTGTCGTGTCTCCCAGGCCCCTTGTTTGAAAGGTCTCCTAGCAACGGCGCGGCCAATGGGGCGCGGCGTGGGGGAGGGAAGGCGGGGCCTGCGATTAACGCCGCGGGGCGCGCGTGCGTGGGAGGAGCCGGGTCGGTCGGTCGGTGGCGGGGCAGCAGCGGCGGCACCCGGAGCAGCTGGGATTAGGCAGCCGGAGCTCGGGGTGGGGCTGGCTCGCCCCGCCCTTTTCCGCAGCAGGTGGGGAGCGCCAGATGCATGGCCGGGGAGGGACCCATTCCAGGAAAAGGGGTGGGGGGTTCCCCCTCGCACACCCTTTCTCTCCTCCGCCACCCCCCCCCCGGCTTTGCTGGAGCAGGTCTCGGCTTGGTCTGCGCTTGTGAGAGGTGGGGAGCAAAGAGCGAGTCCGGGCAGGGGGAGAGTTATGACCCGCAGGAAGCCCGTATGCACACGTGGAGGTGCGGAGTGGAGGGGGGATAGGCAGGCATTGGCATACGGGGGGGTTGGAGGTGGAGATTTGGGTTCCCGTGTGTGGAGAGGGAGGCATGTCGAGGGGGTGAGATCACAGACACAGTTTGGATCAGAGGGCGCTGGCTGCGCGCGCGCGCAGCCTCGGGACTTAAGCTGATATTGTCCGCACTACACTCTTATAGCGCGATTATTCCACTTTCAACATCCTATGGAATCCTGGGGTTTGCAGTTTCGGAGGGGCGGCGGCCCTCCCGAAACTGCAAACCCCAGGATTCCATAGGATGTTGAAAGTGGAATAATCGCGCTATAAGAGTGTAGTGCGGAACTGGCCCTCGTTATGCACGCTTGTTAATTGCCACTGAGTGGACTTCAGTGAATGAGCGCTCTCCAAGTCACCCTGCTCAGGTCTTGCAAACTTAGGGCCCTGCCTTCCCTGCTCGTCCTCGGTTCCCCAACCCTTAAGCATTTATAACTGTGCATTGCTGTGGATTGCCAGTGAGGCGGCTTTAACTCACGAATAAGTAGCCTCCAGGTCGCCCTGTCACCAACAGCGCTGCTCAGGTCTTGCAAATCCAGGGCCCCAGCGTCCGTGATAGTTCTTGGCTCCCTGATCTTAAGCTTTTAAAGGCTGCTTATGTGTGTATTTTTCATACTTAGGCACGTGAAAATGCTTCTCAAAGGGGAGGTTGTAAATGCTGGGGAGGGTTGTAGGCATTCTGGGCGTGGGAAGAATTGCAGGGAATCGGTTTGGAAAGGAAGGCATTCTAAAAACAGAGCTGTCTGCAGTCGTTAGAAAACTGATGGGTGGTGGAGTGTGAAAAGGCATTGGGCGAGCAGCAGTCTGGGCAATGCATGGAAATAAAATCTCTGTGTTGCTTGCACGTTTTGCTTTCTCTCTGTCACATTTGTGTGTGTCTGTCTGTATTTGTGACACTGATCCATATTTAACACCGCTTTGTTCAACAACAGGACCACTGTTTCCCATCCATGGGCTCCACAGAGGATTTCAAATGCTCTGGGCTGCTTGATTGTCTGCTTTATCCTATAAAAGTGTAACAGTTGGGCTTTATTTTCCTCTAGTTCATTCCCATTGCAGTTGATAGCATAGAGCGTCTTTGGCACTTGTGAGACTTGACATGTTTTACTCAGCATAAGCTTTCAAGAGTGGAGACCAAATTAAATGTATTAGATTGAAGGAGCCACAGAACTTTGTGTGCCTGTGTGTGTGTAAGAGAGAGAGAGAGAGACAAAACTAGTAGGGCTATAACCTCTGGAAACTGATGTGGGGTATTTGTATATGTAGTTAACCATTGCTTATGACTGACAGGGTTACATCCCAGTCACATGACATGGGGCTTGTATCATGTTTTCTAACCCAAACTTGTGCATGTTACATAGCATAATCCTTGCAGGTTCTAACATGCATGCTTGTTGCCAGATTTCTTGTAACCTTCAGAAAAAGATAGATTATCTACTCTGTTTACAGGTTGCAAACTGATGCTTAAGGCTGTCCAATCTCAACATGATTATGATCTGTTTTGCTCAGAAAGCTATCTGCCTTTAAGGCAGAAGAGGCTTAAAACCACTTGGCAAGTCTGTGTTCATCCAAGTTTGCAACACTGTTCAAGGTTTCCTGCTTTGTTAGTTAGCTCAGTGGGAGAAATTATTTAGCAACATTTCATTGTTTTGGAAAGATAAATGTGCATGAAACTGTCATGCTTTCTAAATCTTTTTTTTAACAGTATCATCTTTTAAAAAGGGTTTTCCAGATCTTTGTCAATGCTGCATGCCGATTCATGTCAGAGTACAAAGTAGTTGCCCCTAAGACATGAAAAAATAAATATTATCTCCTTACTCCATCATCCCTTTAGTATTCATGCTCCCCAAGGCACCCAATTCCTGCCTTAAGGAAGAGCATGAACAAGAGAAACAAATTTAGAATTTGTTAGATTTCTTTAAGATTCTGCAAAGTTGTGTAATTGACTTCAGCAGCTCCTTAAACTACCCTTTTCAAAACAGGTTTTGTTTCATCCGGATAACATAGCTGTCTGTGGAGGGGATTACTTTCCAAATGAAAGGCTTAAGCTTTTATAAACACTCTCCACAACCTAATCTTAGAACATGATTCCCCAAGCTCTTCCTAGTTATAGTGTAGTTGTGCCTTTTGTGGAGGTGTGGTAACATGCATAACTGCACAAGTGTTAAAACTTGGAAATGGATGCATGGCTGAGAAAACAAGTTTGGAATAAAGTTTCATGATGTTGTTGATGCTGTTTGATACCATGTTGACTAAATTGTGCTAACTCTTTCAGAGGGGTATATGATGCCACTGTGAAAAGTGGTTGGTATGTGTAAGAACTTGGATACGCCTCAGTTTGGTGACACAGCATGTGATATATTGAAAGGCCAGATGGTGTAATGTGATTGCACTGTCATGCTGTAGAAACCTATTTATCTCCTGTCACTCAATTCTGAACTAGGTTGTTGCTTGCCTTAAAATGGGCTCTAAAAAAACCTTTTGTCACGTCTAAATAAATTACAACATTGTTTGATGTATGAAGGCCATTGAACAGTGGCCTAGAACGACTGTTAGTTTTAAATTGTACCAGATTTTTGACATCGTCATTTGTTTAAATCTATGGAAATAAATTTTATATTCCACTTAGTCTAAATCCAAGCCAAAGCTGTCCTGTGTTCACTCTCTGTAGTCTGAAACCTTTATTTCTGAGCAGAAGAGTCCAGGCATTAATCAGAGAAATATGAGACAGTAACACTGAAGCAATAAAGTTCTGCATGTCATTTAAAATGGCAAGCAGTTTTGGACAGTACAAAACAGAGGTTACAAAGTGAAATAGAGCGCAGGGGTTTTTAATTTAGGATGATTTTCTGCTAGTATAGTTTAATTTGAAAACTATTTGGTTTAGGTTATGGAGACAAAGGTTCAACTTGCAGTACAGTAGGCCCTCCACATTTGTGAGTTTAACATTCATGGATTTGGTTATTTGTGAGTTTTTCTAATTCCTACCCACCTCCCTCTTCAAGTTCTTCATTTCCAAGGGAACCTTCTTTCTTTGAGGCTTTAATCAGGCTGTGTGGGCCTTTAAAACCTGTGTCTGGTCATCCTCCGCCAGCCACTGCCTGGCCAGCTAAGGACCAGCTCACACCCCAGTTTCTCGGCACCGTGAACCCTCTCTTGATGGAATGATAGAGAGAGAGGAAGTATAGGGCCACCATGCCACCCTACCCTCCTTCCCTATCCTTTCCCTGACCTGAGTTGGACCCTGGGTGCCCACTCTTTCCACATTCCTTGATCTCATTCCCACAAACACACACTTTTTGATATTTGAGGTTTTTCCACTTTTTCCGGGTCCTGTGTCCTGCACCCTTGTGAATGTGGAGGACTGTATGGTCACAACCTTCTCACTTAAGATATAGCTAGCCACTGTGTGTGTTCCACTGAGCACGAGGGAGTAAGGAGTCCTGTGCCACAACCAAAGACAATTATTGCTGCCACAGCTCCTTCTGAGCTCCCTCTGAGCTGGTTTTTATCCACCTTCAAAAGTTAGTTCTGACATTTTTGACCAGGGCCCCATGTACAGTGCAGGCCATCCAAGGACTGTTCTGGGTTATTTCTGAACCATTTTTGCTCTCCTCAGGGCACTAATGTAGTCCACACCAACCTAGCTTCCCTAGGAGGAGGGAAGTTCTAGAATCTGGGAATAGCCCCAGAGAAGGCCATCTCCTGTGTTCTCCCAAAATGTACCTGTGATGGTGTTGGGAATGAGAGAAATGCACGCAGGCTTATTTTACTTCCCAGGCAGGTTCAATTCTATCTATATCTGTCCCATCTATCCATTTTTTGGCTAAATGTGCACATATCCATATGCACAACTTCATGCCTAGTGGGTTGGTACCTCTTCCTTGATGGTTTGTCACCTGTGATTGTATCCATCCCATTGATTTGTTAGTGCCATGCTCCTCTTGCCTTTCTTAGGCTGCTGCAACCATCCCTGTCACTTCAGACACACAGTGTTTCCCACAGAAACATGTTAAAATCAGAACTTGGCCTAGAGCCTTGTTAGGGTAATATGTGGTGCTGCTCAGGAACCATCAGCAATGGAAATGCGGCTGTAAAGGAAGCCTGAACTCCCACCAGATACACAGATTAGTATGCTTTCTCGTAGATTTTGCTTTAGGGCAGAATTTTTCCATAATCCCTTCTGCTGCTTCATAATCATTTCCTGAGCAATCTCCATGTAACTATGTTATTTTGGTGGCTCAGCTATAGATGCTGTTGGGCTTTCAGTTTGCTTCCAGATAGGCAGGAGGTTTTTGATTTGATTATTTTCTTCAAGCAACACGCTGTCCCTGCTTCCCAGTTGCAATCAACATTGGCCATTATTTTCCTGTTATTAAGGGGAATGAAGCAGTGTACATGTGCTCCCCCTTATGTACATGGGAATAGACAGGAAGCTATGTGAATGTACATAAGGAAAGAGCATGAAAAGGGGGAAAAAACCAGCCTGTTCTTACTTCAGGAGAAGAACACATAGACACGCATGCACATGGTAAAGAAACCTGGGTTCTTATAGAAGGCATGGATTAAACTGTGTTAGTTTTATCCTAAGTAAAGATCTGAGGCTGCTCCATGAGGGAGGGAACATTGTTTGGCAGGCAAATGTTCAAACTGGAACTAAATGATCCCATAACAACTTTAAAGTGTGATGGCCAGGAGTCAGTGAGCAGGTTTTGCTTTTGAAGATCATGCAGGGTTTTTTTTTTTAATAAAAAAAATCAGTAGAGACTTGTATATGTATGTTAGATAGTACATTGCTGCCCTGTTGATTTCTTTGAAAAGCTGGCTTCTTGGTGATATTGTTCGTTCTCCTTTTGTTACCTCTCCTTTGCATAGGAAGTGTTAAATACTTGTCTCCTGAAATCTATTTGCTTCTTTTCTCACTGTGATGATCCTGAGATGATAAGAAGTTACAAGTTGCTGATTTGATTGCAACATAAGCCTTTACCTTACTTCCAGGAGGCTTCTTGTTATATACCAATGATAAGCTGGCTAGTCTAATGAATCCTATTTCCTCCTGCCCCACCTTTTTGTAGAAGTGTCGGTGTCCTGATCTGTAATTTACTCAACCATTTCATACCAGAATATCCTTCTGTTTGTTGCATTTATAAACATTTGTCTGATCTTACGAATCTGAAAATCCAGAACATGGCTTTAACTGAGCAGAAGGTCTTGATTTAAATACTCTTGTTAATCTAAAACGTTCTTGCTATTTTAGGAGATGCTTACGTAGGAGATTTATCTCACACTGGTCATAATGCTTCTGTGGCGAAGCCGTTGATCAGGTACTCTGGATGTGTTTGTTGCTATGGGAGATTGGAACACTATCACAGTGCCAGCACTGTCACCAGGTAAATCATTCAAGCCAGAATTTCAAATTTGGGTAGGCTTTAATGTAGGACAGTTTATTATAATTATGAAACATCTCAGTAATTACTAGGCAAGGGGACATGACATCTATGCATAACAGAGCTAACTTGCTCTTTAACATGTACATGGCTTATAGTGCATCTTTACAATCTTAGTTTTACACCGTTGTCATAAGTCTTGATGTGTATGTAGCTATGAGCTTTAATTTAACAATCAGTGATTAAATTTATTACCATGTCTTATACATTTAGAGTTTTGTGATTAGGGTAAATCCTGCTTGGGAAAAGAAAGCTGGAACATACAGTGTGGCTGTATGAAGTAAATTTTTATCTCTAATGTTAAGTGTATGTGAGGAGGCATGTTCTTATTTCATTCTTCAATCAAATGCTATGGTTCATAGTAATTTGGAATTGGAAAGCTTTTAACAATAGGATTTTGTTTCTATATTTTAGTTGTTTTTGTAGACCTGTATGACTTTGACACTTGGTTGTCACTGGTTAGCCTGCAATCCTTGTGACTTGCATAATGTTTGTCTTTCTGTGTGTGTGAGACTCTTGTTTCTGACTGATTCTGAAGTATCTTGCTTTTTCTCCTCCAGATAATAGTACTACTTGGTATACCTCAACCAAAAACATGTCCCCATCAAGCTTAAATGTGCAGCAAGTGTTGTGCTCACCACTGCCTTTGTCCAAAAGTGCAAACAACTTTTTCAGTGCCTTCTGCACAGAAGAGAATGTTGAGCAGAGCCTCTCTTATCTTAACAGGGTAAATGAACTTGTTGTGGAAATATAAATATCTTATTCCATATAAATGTGCTATTCTGAGACAAATCCCCCATTGCACTCATCCACCTTCATCACTTCAGTCATGTAAAGAGTATTGAGATTTGGTACTGCTGTGAACGTTGGCAGAAACAGATCTAAAAGTCTTCTCTCTGTTGTGCTAGGAGCTGACCACGCTTGGCTTCCCTTCGCTTTATGCTGACCCCAAAGGTAAAGACTTATGCGTAGTATCAGTCCTAAACTGTATGAATGAACTGCTTCTGCTTCACCGCAAAACCCTTCGTGCTCAGGAAGAAACAGAAACTCAGCACTTGAAATTGGGCAGTGATATGGACCACCTGCAGAACTGCTACAGTAAATTAAAGGTAAAATACTCTTGTATTATGGTACTCCTAATTAACAAATGTAACAGAGCTTGCAAGTACCAAGTTACATGTCCAAAATAATATAACGAGTGGGAACAGCATCATTGGTGAGGGTTGGGTGTGAGCTTTCTTTTTTTATGTGGAATTTTTAAAGTTACTTTTATGTTGAATTTGTAAAGTTACTGGTTTATTAAGTTTAATGCCATTCTCAACCATTCCGAGGTGTCTTTCCCCCAAGATAAGCTATTTAACCAGTCACTAAAATAATTTCTTGCAACTCTAATGAACTTATATGGGGTGGAGGATTTCATGATGCGTTACATAATATGTTGGAACTTTCTAGACTCTGAGATATACCTTCTTTACTCTGTGGAATTAGTTTGTCTTCTGCCTTCATTTGCTTCTTAAATTAGTAAGGATATATATTTGTGTGGATGAATTAACTACATTTACTACCCTGCTAAATATGAACTTCATATCTTCAACTTTCTGTGCACAAAAATGCAGCCGCTGTCTTTTTAATTTCCAGTCAGCTGAATGTTGAAGCTATACTGGAAGTTAACATTTTACACCTATCCTTCTTAATCATTCAGATTTTTCATTTTTCAGCTGGGATAGTTAATATTTTGAGAAGATTTCTGGTAGGGTTTATCAGATTCGGAATGAATGCAGGAGTTAAGAAAAAAAAATTGCTTAAATGTTGCTTCCACCACTTTGCCCTTCTGTTTTGCTCTCTATGGTAAAGAATTATGGGAACTGAAGTCTAAAACACTCAAAAGGCATAAAATTGGGAAAGGTGGCTTAGTTGTAACAGGGAAATACTTGTTCACAAGTGTACAGTGATTTTGAATTTCATTTTTTCCTCATTCTTGTTTTCTTTTTTTAAAAAGTATACTAAAATAGTATGTAGGCACATAACCAATAATGTACAGTTTATTCATAACAAGTATTGGACCAGCACTAAAGTAGTTGTACTTGGGTTCCTGTTAAAATTAGTGAGACTTGAGTTCAACCAGCTAAGTCAGCAAACCCAAGGTGATCAAGTTGAAAAGTCTGTGTTGGAGGAATTGCCATTTCCTAAGCCCTCTTGGCTTTCACTGGCCAGGAGGGAAGTCAGTGGTAGGCAACTGGTCTTTGTATTTGGTTACATTCAGACAGAGAAAATTGAAATTTGTTGGATGAAGAGAGATACCCCAGGACCCAATGGATTCTTTAGTATTCCCAATCGTATCATTTTTTAGCCCCTCATCTGACAGAGTAGTCACAGTGGTGGAAAACTCTTGCACCATCCAGGGACTACATCTGCAGTCAGACAACTTTCTTGGAGGTCTCCCAGGAACCATATACTGTATGTACTCATGTATACGTCAGTCTCGTGTATAAGTTGAGGGCAGGTTTTGGGGCCAAAATAATGGATTTTGAAAGGACTCTTGGATAAGTCGGGGGTCATTACATAGAGAGGGGAAAGTGCCAGCGCCACCTCAGGAAGCCAGCCAGCCGTGGCTGCCACCACCACCACCATTTTCCCTTCCAGGCATTCAGAAAGGCCTTTCACCATGCTACTCAGAGAAGGGGATGGTTCCTTTTTTGATAAAAGTTCAGGTATAGTGCTGACTCTTATAAAAAAAAAAAAAAGGAACTACCCCCCTCTATGAGTAAAATAGTGAAAGATGAGAGCTTAACCTATCCTCGGAGAGCCTAAAAGAAGCATCAACTCCCTCTACTCTCTCAGTGCTCCTTTGAGGAGACGTGTCAAAAAGACACCACCACCCCTGCCATTTTTATGCCCAGGCATTCCAAAAGGCCATAAGGGGTGGAGAGAATGAGGGGGTTGATGCTTCTTTTAGGTTATCCTGGGATGGACCAAGCACTCGCCTTTTGCCACTGTGCTCAGAGGAGGAAATGGTTCCTTTATTTGATAAGAGTTAACATACAGTAGTTACATAGACCCGTGGACAAGTCGACCCAGGTTTTAAAGGTCAATTTTTTTTTTTTACTAAAGTTTCTAGATGTATACATGAATAAATATAGTAACTGCTACTACTGCTGCTACTACCATCACTATTACTATTGACTATATAGCCTTTCTTCCAAGTCTAGTACTCAAGGTGGTTTGATTTGAGCCATTTGTTTGGATATAACCCAGTCAGTGACTCCAGATTGTTAAATTTTAGGTAAAAGTGGGACATTTTTTAGTCTTGCGTTCAAAGTAACTGTTCCACTGCCTCAAATAATGAAAAGGTTATAGTTTGCTAAGGTCCTGTAGCTTATTTATTTACACTGTTTATATAGCAAATGTCCGGTGAACAGTGTCCTTTGGATGGGTGTTTTGGAGTAAATTTTGTTGGTTCAGATTTGAGTTCATAATCATTGACATGAAAACTAGAAGAAGGTCTAGCGGCACCACTCAGAAGCATGTTGTATGCAAATAAATGATCTTCTGCACCTGTATCAGACTGCAGCAGTTCATGGAGCCTCCTGGTGGTGAGAATGTGATAGTTATGTGGCAATACAGGGCTGGTTAGTCCTCAGATTTTTATTCATACATGATATGCAGATAGACTCATATGAAGGAACGTATTATCTTTTGACACTGTGTGCACTAGACTTGGGAGAAATGCAGATTTTGGAAATTGTCTCAATTAATTTGTTGCCTGTATTCATTAAAATCTCAACAAGAATTAGTTTTAAAAGCATTCTTAATGGTTTAATGTCAATGAATTAACTTGTTAAATCATTACAACCATTTAATGTTAACACAAAACATGCCAAGCTCTAGCTAAATACTTTGCTAAAGGAATTTCTATGGGCAGCCTCCCAGTGCCACCTGGGAAACTCCAAATACTTATTTTGATATGTAGAACTGATCAAATTTGCTGTGTTTATTGTCTAAAATAGAATTGTGTTTTATTATTGGAGTGTTCTTATGTACTGCTGCATCATGTAATTTGTTTAAAATAACTTTAAGCCAGCAAACTTTTCTTGTGTAAAGAACCAGCTTGAGTCTTATAATTGACACACCATTTAGCTTCCCTGTGAGCCACAGTAGAAACAGTTTATTTTATGCTAAATGAAAAACAACTAGCAATTTATATACATCTAAAATTGCTTTTAAAATAATTATTTGTGAGATGAGGCTTCTCTGCTATGTCTATTGTTTTGGGCCATAGTAGCACTGCACTTGGTTTCATTTTTGGCTGATACCAAAAACACTCTCAGATACAGCAACAGTTTTGTGAATCTTCTACTTGCAACACACTTAATGATGCATCATCCTTCTTCTGCTTAGAGCGCTAACAGACAATTACATCTTGAAAACAGAAGATTATTGTCTCTGAGTATACAGCAGAACTGCACTAATGCAGTGTTATGGAGATTGTAAATACTGTTCTCCTTAAAGGGACAGACAGATGGAGGAAAGATGCAGTCTGCCACTCATGGTTTGTTCTAGGTTTAGTCCTTTTGCACTCCAGGCCCACTAGTAGGAATGAAATTTAGTTACTATTTTAAAACAGAAGAATATGGAAATTATAGGAAAACTGTTAGCAATATAACGTTTAATTAGAAGCCGGCCTCTTACTCATTTTCAAGTGTGTACCATTTCTGTGCCTGAAAACTGCAGCTATAGTTGTTGAGTAATAGATAATAGAAGTTGTACTTTTCTGGTACATATTAAGAGTGAATTGTGGGTGTTGTTTTTTTCCATTTTAATAGGAGCAGCTGGAAACATCTAGAAGAGAAATTGTTGGACTACAGGAAAGGGATAGGCAGCTGCAATGCAAAAACAGGAATCTACACCAGTTACTCAAAAATGAAAAAGATGAGGTTAGTCATACTGTTGCAACTACACTGATAAGTTTTGATAGATTAGGTGGATTTTGTAAGTATTTCTAGTCTTTAATTTCACAGGAATACCACTAAGTAAGGGGTTGCTGAAACCTGTGCTTGTAGCAGCCTTGTGTTATCATAAAGTAAATTTTGTATGCAAATTCATGTAGCATTCACAATATCGGCATTGCAGACTTTTCCCTTTTGCAACCATTGATTTAGTGCTGTAATTTTTTTTTTTATAAATGAAATGGATCTGACTAGAGGAATAATTATCTGAGAGAACTGTTCATGGAAAAGATCTTTAATCATACCCTTCTGAAAATTACCACTATCCTGTCTTTTCATTGTGTGTAAATTTCTGCGTAGGCTAATAATTTGAATCCCTTGGGGCATATATGCAAGAGTTTCTGATACCCGTACTTTTCCTGTCAGATAGGAATGCTAATACTAAAATACATTTTTAAAAATGCATGTGTTGTAGGTGCAGAAATTACAGAATATTGTTGCAAGTCGAGCGACCCAATACAATCATGATATGAAGAGGAAAGAAAGAGAATACAACAAACTAAAAGAGCGCTTTCATCAACTCCTCATGAATAAAAAGGATAAGAAAATAGGTAGAACTTCTGATTTGTTGATAGGCGGAGATGAGGATTTAGAGACTTGATTTTTATTTTAATCCTAAGTTCTACATTTCTTGTGTTTTCACTGTTCTTACATTGTTGATTTTTGCCCAAATATGTGGCAGATTGCAGAGAGAAACAAAACTACAGTGAAGGATAAGGCATGGGGAAACAGAAATCCTACTTTCTGGGCGTTATGCCAAGGGAATAAACTTTTGACAAGAGGGTTCTTGCTGAAGAATGTTGTAGGCCAACCTCTGTTCCTACAGGGCTACTTCTCATTCAGGGCTCCAGCTTGCCCTAATCAGAATAGATCACTTATTATGCTGCCCAATGCTTTCTCACTGTGGGGAGAAAAAGGACTCATCCCCCACTCATTTCTTACTTCCTGAAATATTCCCGCATTATAGTAATAAAGTTTGGGGTTGACTGTTAATCCTGATTCTGAGTGGAATTTGAGGGACATTTCAGGAGAATGTATTTTTTCCCGCTTCTCATGTGACATGGGAAGAAAATTGTGTTTGCTAGATGTCTCAGCATCATTCCTCCTAGTATACTGCAAGGCTTCTGTAGTGTAAGCTTTTGGAGATTCCATTTGGCTGATTCCGTCCCATCATTACCATTTTCATATCCTAAATATTGCATGGCTCAATTGCCCTTACTCAGCGTTATTGAATGTTATAGTCACTGAGGAAAGTCTTCTTCCTTGAGCCACTCTTGTAGTTTTAAATAATTTCTTTAAAAATGGCTAACTGCAAGCACTGCCTTGTTTTGCAGTTTTCCTCCTAAACTAATAAGTATGGGCCCACTTAAATTTGATATTAGGGAAATAATGACAACACATCTTGATGCCAGTTCCTCTGTGTCTTGTGCAAGCATCACTATGGATGTGCAGGAGGATGAGTAACTTCTTAAAAAGAGACAATAGAATCCAGAGTTAGGAGTACTGGGCTAGTGGATATGGACTTTCCCATCCTTTCCTCTGCACAACAGCTCCTCAGTCCCCCTGAAAATACTATACAAAGAGGACTGGGAGCTTCCAGAATGGGATGGGCTATGGTAGAGAAGGAGAATATTTCCCCATAATGGCCAGAGGGAACTTAAGTGAACAGAACTCTTCTGTCTGTGGAGGGCAAGTACTGGATCCAGCAAAGAGTTTTAATGTTTCCCAGTCCATTGTTGTTGTGTGCTTTCAAGTCATTTCTGACTTAGAGTGACCATAAGGCAAACACATCACAGGATTTTCTTGGCAAGATTTGTTCAGAGGGGGTTTGCCTTTGCCTTTCTCTGAAGCTGAGAGTGTGACTTGCCCAAGGTCGCCCAGTGGGTTTCTGTGACCAAGCAGGGATTTGAACCCTGGTTTCCAGTCATAGCCCAGTGCTTAGACCAATACATCTGCCATGGAGTCCTAATTGGGGGGATGCCTGTGAAGGGGAGTAGATGGGATCAGCTGTCTCAGGTAGCATCAAAAGAAAGGCAGCAATTGCAGACCTGCCAATGCCTCATTACCCCTTCTTGAAAGTGGGTGAATAATGATGTTGTCCTGTCCCACTATGACGTTATTATGCAATACAAAATGTGAGGTTGGTGTTTCCCCTTTAAGATGTGAGAATTTCACTCTTCATTCTAATTTCTCTCTTTGTAATTTCTCTGTCTTTGTAGCCATGGATGTTCTCAACTATGTAGGGAGAGTTGATGGCAAGAGAGGTGCGTGGAGAACAGGGAAGACAGAAGCTCGGTAAATTGGTCACTACAAAGCTTCCCCCCCCACTATAGCACATTTTTCTTCACTGTAGCGCATTTCATGTTTGATTATTTTACATGCTTCCTTTCAGAAATGAAGAAGAAATGTACAAAGTTCTCTTAAATGATTATGAACAGCGTCAGAAACAGCTTCTGACTGAAAATGCTGAGCTGAAGAAGCTACTTCAGCAAATGAAGAAAGAAATAATTTCTCTCTTACCACCACAGAAGCAGAAACCTAAGGAGAAGACCGAAGATGACAATGGAACTGTAAGTGTGTGTGTGTATCTCTTGTTTGTTTAAATGTCATTAGAACAGGATTGCATGATAACACATTGCATTGCAAGTCGTTGTGAACCTGTTCAGTATTTTCTCTGCAGTGTATTTCAAATTAGTTTATTTAATTAATTTATTTGATTATTTAAAAATATTGATGATTCATCTTTCTGAGCAAATGAAGTACTAGTTTACTGTAATAATGTAATAATATTTTAACATTAAAGATACAAAAACAATACCCCTCAAAAAAACAAACATACCACTTTAAATTGTAGTTTAGCTAATATATTCTTTTTTCCAGAAACGTTATCATGACTAGTAGAATAGCAGCATGACCAATAAAGTGTGTCAGTTCTCTGGTGTTTTTAAAATACTGTAGCTGAAGGGCCATATTATCCATATGACAGCAAGATAATGGAAGCAGATTTCTGTGTGACTTCTGGAAAAGCATGACATTCTGAAAACTCTTGGATATTGAAACTGGTGTCAGTCCTCTTAAGTAGCATTTCCTTGTTTTTATTTCTCTTTATTACATACCATTTTGGGGTAGACTAGATCCTGTAGTTGTAATAATTCTTAAAAACAGATGGCAGGATCCAGATTTAAATGTGTATAATTGGACTGCTGGAGGTGAACTTCCCACCTCCTTTTCACCACAGGAACCCCCGCCCCAACCCACCTGAAAATACTGTGCAGAGAACTGGGGGCTCCTGAATGGAGTGAGCTGTGGTGCCAAAGTAGTACCTAGAAGTTGTAATAATTCTTGGTCAACAGTGATTTTCCTCTACAAGACCAACACATTTATTTCAGATAAAGGCCCATGTATTTGACTTTTCTTGTTTCATTTCTATACTGTGTTGTAATATTTGCCAATTAATTTCACCATCTCTGTAGATAATAATAACTTTGTTTTATTATATTATATTGCTTTATAATGTATCATTTCCTTTTCATGACAGCCTTATTTTGTCACAAGAAACCCTCTTAATAGGAGTAAAGGGAATAAGAATAGGAACATGGGGAGTTGTTGCTGTTGTTAATTGTTGTCAAATCAGCTTTGAGTTATGGTGGCCCAGTGAATGAGAGACTCACAGCTTTGTTCAGCCCTTGCAAACTCAAAGGCAGGGCTTCTTTGACAGTCTGTCCATCTGTAATGCATTCTCACTCCTTTTCCTACTGCCTTGTACATTAATAGATGTAAATCCGAGATCACTTAGGAAATTGGGATGGGAAGGCATCTGTATTCACATCTATATTACCTGCACTTACATCTGTATTATATTATCTGGCAGATTCATATAAAATCAAGTAATTAAATTCTAGTGTTTGACCCAACTTGAGTTGACTTTGGCCATTTCCTCACTACAGCCACATCCTGGCATGGGGATACATTGAAGCCAGTCTGTGACGCCTGCTACCACACGACATTGTTGTGGTCCTGCTCCTGTTGCATCCCCAGCCATCACGATCACATGTTATACTATTACTGGAAAAAATCCAGTAGTAGACTCCTTTCGCATAATGATCATGTCAGCTGGGGCCATGTGGGAAGGGAGGAAATGCTATCAAGGGGCTTCCTTCTTTAGCACAGCACAGGAAGGGGCTGACTGCACTGTGGCAAGAAGGAGCATGTCCCGAATGCTACCATGCACTGGCAGTTGTCAGGGTGTGGAGGGGAGTATTCAGGACATGCTCCCATCCTGGCAAAGGCAGTGTCAGGATGATGCCGGGATGCCACAGGGTGCAGGTAAGATGTGGAAAGAGCCTTTGAAGGAATAGGGCTTGTTACGTTGACACTTGGATAGTTTGCAATCCACTGATTCAGATGGCCTGTACCAGCTGGAGCTAACAAGCCCAAGATGTTTTTTACTTGACACTCAGATATCCCATGCTGCCTTTTGGTTTGCATTTGAGCTCTTAAGTGTATTTGACATCAGCTTATAACCTCAATTTAAAAGGACGTAACCACATTATTTTTCAGTGTATTGTGTTTAGGGAAAACAGAACTTTAAAATGCTGAACTGTGTAAATCAAATGAAAATACTGGCTGAGGAAAGTTTTTTTTAATGCTCCATTTAGAGAATTATGCACTCTGCCCATGCAGGTATGAAAGGACAGATAAGTGAATAACCAAACCTGCAGGGCAGCTTTAATCTTCATGTCCCAACAGTAAATTAAGGGAGATTTCAGGTAGAATTAATTCTGTGTACCTTTTATTTGATGATGCATAGGTTTTCATCTCAAGTAAATTCTTGAAGGTGATGACAATATTAACAATAAACTTCTTAAAATAATTTTATTAAAATGTAAAATAAATCAGCAACTTACTCTTAAGATCAGGGAGAACCAGTATGAACCAAGTTAAATAACAGTTTGTCTTAGCATTTTTGAAATGTTACTATAATATTTAAAGCTATTTAAAGCTGTAGTTTTTTCATCCTGCAGGTCCTGTCAGACATGGAGGAGGACCCTGGAGAAGCAAATAAAGAGAATGTGTGGGAACTTTCCTGTGAAACAGTGCGTGAACAGCTAGCTAACAGCATTCGGAAACAATGGAGAATGCTGAAAAATCATGTTGAAAACCTGGATAACCAAGGTACAGCTGAGACCTGAGTTACACACGTGACACTTGTACATCCATAGAATTGTTTTGAGTACTATAATTGTTTGAGAAGAGGTCTAGTAAAGGTTTCTAATGTTGCCAAAGTCACTGCAGATATTTTACGCAATGGATTGGCTCTAAATCTAATTATATGTAGAGTAGATCAGTTGGAAATTGTGGAATTTAATTAGCAGTGCTTAATCTATGATTCCAATGGATCTGCTCTTAGTTACTTCATTTCCATATCTAACCCACAAGAAATAGACGATTTTGATCACTACAGTAAATGAGATGGAAGGAAAGTTGCATTTAATGTAGTGATTGTTCTTAAGATACTGTAAAACAGAGCCACTGCATCATACTGTTAAGGGAATATAAACATTGTCTGTGATATGCTATGAAACATTGTCTGTGATAATACAACAAAATACCCCTGTTTTTCCAATGAGTTTGTTTTGAACTTGAGAAATTGCTTGGCTTTCCCCATTTCCCATCACAGTTATTTGAATATTCAAACACTTTTATCCAAATTCTTTCGACTGTAAAAAAAAAAAAAAAATCCTTTCTTTCCCACTGTCCCACCTTTGAAATAGTTGGAATAAATTAAGTGGAATGTTAATATTGATCATGAGTTTAAAAGGAAGAGAGGAAGGAGAGAGTTAAATGTAGTGATTTAGAGGTTTAATCAGCAATTCTGTATGATTCTGTTCCTGCATCTTTTTAATCTTTGTGGATGGTTTTGTGTTTTAATTGATGTTTATCTATGAGGAATTGTCTTTTTATCTGAGGGCCTGTAACGTCCAATGTACATTTTTTTTTTTTTTCATTCTTCTGTATATTAAATAGACAATAATATTCTGACTATGTTAGAGTCAGTTGGATGTGTGCCAATGGCTTCACTGGATTTTAGATGTAATTATTTTGAAACTACTCTGGTTGTTTATCTGATGGGGACTAAGGGAGCACATGTAGCCCCAGAGAATATAGGCAGTTAAAAGACAGTTTAGTGGCCTTTTTCATCAGGTTTT